>VCRD01001588.1:68391-78707 GCA_006783055.1 Trinorchestia longiramus | reverse complement strand
GAGTGATATGTGTGCACACGACTAAATTGACTTACGTGGTTAAGGTGTACGTGCATGACTGATGGATTTACTTTTAGACGGCATGGGACTTCGGTATTGAACCAAGAATGGGCCAAACGGCTCGTTCCTATTGCCTTATTCTATTCTATTCTATTCATTATGCCAGCCATCAAAAGTCCGTAGTTAGAAATAAGCTTTCTTTACATGTTTAAATACTAAATAGGGAATTAGCCCCGATTGTCATAAAAAACATTTTATTAAATAATGAAGAGCAGACTATCAGCCACTCCCAATGCAAAGTGCCACAGGAGTAATTAACCATTCTTGACATAAAAGCACAATTTTGATTAGACATAGTAAAACAAATTTGGACTTTACTGAGTGGCAAGCAGTAGTAATCTATCGTATTTGACGGCATATAAGATGCAGCCTCATTTCAGCAGGTCAGATTCAGGAAAAAACACCTACGACCACCTACGATGTATGAGACGAAGGGCGATTTTTTGAGCCATAATTTTGGAAAAAAAGTGCATCCTACATGCCGTCAAATACGGTAGCTATTAATGATTCCTGTTATGAAGTTAGTGACAGAGCTCTGACTTGAGACCAGGAAGGTTTTTGAGAGCAGTGTAGAGTCTGAGGAGGGCAGTGGCAGGGATGACCTGGACAGCAGGCAGCAGGTGTGTCGTCCTGAACAGCAGCAGCGCACACAAACGCTCGCTCATCTCCCCTCGCAGCGCTGACAGTCCACAGGGCTCCTCCCACTTGCGCTGTGGTGGGTGACAACTATAGCACACACTCCACTGTACTGGCCACACACTCCACTGTACTGGCCATACACCTCACACGCTCCACTGTCCTAGTTATACACCCACCCTGTGTTGTAGCACACACACCTGCTCACCACACACCCACACCTGGTCACCACACACCCACACCTGGTCACCACACACCCACACCTGGTCACCACACACCCACACCTGGTCACCACACACCTTATGAGCACCCTTCACGTAAGCTGCAAACCAGGCTCGCTGGTTCTGGTCAGGAGACAACAGCAGTCCAGTCAAGAAGCTCACCACGTCACCCACGTCCGCCCCCTCGCCCGAGGTGTCCTCTATAGGGGGATGGAATGCACAAGCAAAAAGATTAACACTTCCTAATGTACAACATTAGTCCTGTAAAAAAAAGAGAAAAAACCTAATGCGTCAGCATCTTCGTTTTACGGATGTTTGAATTGAGAATTGCTCTTTATGGTGACTAAGCAAAGTGGACTCATCGTAATTTCTAAAACAAACTGTTCCTGTCTGACACAAGAACACCTTGTAAGAAGCTTTTGGTGCTGGGATGCAGTGTCAGTGAAATAAAATATTGTACAATTCTCTCATCAAAAATGGCTATGCATCAAAATTGTAACTCAAAACCAAAATTTCACAACAAATAGTTGCTAATTACCATACAACACCAAGCCTCTTGCATGTGTAAATTACATGAATGTTTTCTGTGAGATAGCAGTACTAGTAACAGTTTCAGAACTCTGAAAGTTTAAACGAAAGCTCCAAATTATCCAGTTACTACCTCATTTTTATATGTGGAAAAAATTTAGAAAGCATCAATCTTGAGTCAATTATGATCATAAAGTGCTCATCACCACAGTCAATTACGATCAAGAAGTGCACTTAACACAATCAAGTTACGATCAAGAAGTTCACATAACCACAGTCAATTATGATCATGAAGTGCACATCACCACAGTCAATTATGATCATGAAGTGCTCATCACCACAGTCAATTATGATCATGAAGTGCTCATCACCACAGTCAATTATGATCATGAAGTGCTCATCACCACAGCCAGGTTCACCTTGAGAAGCAGGTGGGGAGATGGAGTTCCTAGCAGCATCCAGAGTAAGGTAGAGGGTGAGACCAGGCATACGGCACAGCTCAACGCAGAGGTGCCGGGCATAGAGCACCATGCTTGGGTTCATGAGGCACAGTGTGCGCACGGTCCGCTGTCTCATGAACCCTCCTTCTGTGTCTTCGTCTTGTGACTCACCGTTGCTGATGATGCTGCTCAGCACTGCAGGTAATATTTATTCATGGTCACATTGAAACATTACTTGCTATCTTAGAGGTAACTGATGTATTATAACTGAATGATCTGCAGCATTAACATTCAAACACTTACTCTAGGTAATCATGGGTTTAGTAGGAATTAAATTACATCATAAGCATAGAAATATCATATATAAATAAACAAAATGTACATAGTTTACAATTCTTTGGCTGTATTTGTCATGCTCTACAGAACACAGGATGTCACTACAATACACACAAGACGGCACTGCTAAAGGATCAGACAAGAACTATCTAACAGTGATGACATTTATGTACTGACAATTTAAACCAGTGTTTCTCAAAGTGGTCCGTACCGCCCCCTTGGGGCGTTGAGGAAATGCAAGAGGGCAGTAGGAGGGTACGCCTTGAATGGGGGCAATCAAGTTCAACGCCCTTGCATACAGTATTCAAGATATTTACCCAATATAGGGTATTCAAGATACCTACTCAGTATAAGGTATTCAAGATACCTACAGAGTATATGCTTTCAGCAGTAGAGATACAAATAAACATACCTTTAGCTTTACCTAATTAACTGTAGAAACTAAAGCCACACATACTGATGAAAAAACAAATGTGTAATTACACAATTTTGATAATCATATACTCCTAAACATTTTTTAACCCTTTTGCTACTGTTGGGAAAACATGTCCCACAGAAACTTCCACAATAAGCAAGGATTATACATCCAACTGTTAAATAGCAATGGGACAATTAATCTCAAAATATTTCTAGGCCTAGTATCTTACCCAAGTTTTTGAGGGGTAAATATTTATTAGATATAAGCTAAATTCTAGCAGAGGAAAACCTGCATCTCCATAATAAAACATAATAAAATGTTTAGTAGCAAAAGGGTTGAAATAGTCTTTAGAGGTGACATGAGCAGTCTCTGCAAACTATCATGTGACAGTCACAATAAACCATTCTTGTGAACTACAGATACCAGTTTTAGGAGCTAATATATTGCAGAACAGTTCTAAGACACATATACCAGACATATCTACCTATCTACACCAATCAAACATAGGTACTTACCTATATCAGGTATATATATACTTATCTAGGTCAAAAAAATTAACTATTATGTTGCAGAACAGTTCTAAGGCACTTATCTACACCAGGCATATCCATTGATTGACATTAAAAATTATCATCTGATATCTTGTATAAGTTGTGGAGCACTTATCTACACCAGGCATATCCATTGATTGACATTAAAAATTATCATCTGATATCTTGTGTAAGTTGTGGAGCACTTATCTACACCAGGTACACAGAAAGCAAGTAACATACCCTCCTTGAAATAGTCCGGTTGGTTGGACACAATCCTAGCAATGAGGTGCGGAGCATTGCTGAAGTGAAGCAAGGTCTCGGCAAGCTCCCCTGGGCTCAGCAGCCCTGGAAGCTCGGAGACCCCAATGCTGAGGATGTCCGCTACTTCCTCAAAGTAACACTGGTTGTCAAACAGCTCACATTCTTTGTGGTACCACTCGTGGGCAGGCCGAGGCTCTTTTAACTGCATTATAAATTTACAAAGTATTAATAAAGTTTATTTTTAAAATATGTTATAAATTATTTACCAAAAATAAAAGCTATACTTAATAATGCCTTGTTGTTCCATTTCATTCATGCTTTTGGGCTAAGGCAACTTTCCTTACTTAGCAATAACTTGTTCTTTCATTTGTATTAACTAATATTCAATCATACATTTATTTATGGTATTGCTGATTGCTTCAATATGCTGGAAAAGAATCCAGTTAATCTTATTGTGTTTATGTTGTGTGTTACACACAACTGTGTATTAGAATCACAAATAAGGAATCAGAGATTTCTACTCTTTTTTGTCTGAATTAAAGGCTTATTTTCCCATAACACTGAGCCTAGGCATGTGTACAAAAACATAGATATTAAGATTAGTGAGCCTAAATTCATTCTAAATAATTGTTGCAACAAATCAAGTCCACCTCCTTGCTGAAATAATCAACTGGAATATCCCCACTAATAATATTCCAATATAAAAAAAATTAAATTAAAGAGTAGCCAGATGATTTTCTATGATATGTAGAAGTAGCATGTGAAGTACCATAATTTATGCACAGTAATTTTTTATTGTATTTTTAGAACTTAAAAAAACACAAATCAGTCAAAAAAATAAATGATTTACTAATAAAATATTCATCTATTAACTTCAAAGTTGGGATAACTAGCAAAAATTACAAGTAAGAAGTAGTTTGGTAAAATTTAATGCATCATAGTTACCAGTATGATGAAATACACCTAATATTTTATGCTAGTCATTTTGGTGATATCAGTAGACATTACTTTCATTTAAATTATCTCTCAAGTATTATCAGAAAATTACAATTTTAACACTGGTAGAACTGGAGTAATGATTAGCATTATGTCTAACTGAGAACTAACTAGTTGTTTACTAGCCACTAGAAAAGATAAGTAACAAGAACTCTGTAAGACATTAAAATTAAAGAAGCTCTTCAAAATCACATCTCTAAATAGAAATAGTTCAGCTTACGCACCTGAGCCATGACATAGATAATTTCTGAGAGCAGCAGTCGCAGTCGTTTGAGGGGTTCACAGCACTCAAACTCGAGAGCAAGACCATTCACAAGATTTTGGACCAGAATGCTGCCTTCCTGGGCACCTCCTGAACTCAAGCCACCAACTTTTTGTCTGGAAAGTATCAGCACATTAACAGGACACACACACAGTGACTATAATCAACACAATATAAACATCCATGTCCTGTTTTCACAGAAATTATGCATTTGATATTAGGATTCATCTTTTTATAATGCATCACAAATAATATTGTGTTATGACAGAAGTTTGTGCTATTAGTTGCATTAACATAACAAGAAATAAAATATTGGCTGCTTAATAAAGTTTTAATAGAAACTGTATTATTGCTGGCCAGGAAGCGCATAATGGGTGAAAACTTCATATTAGAAATAAGTATTGTGGCTGCAGTAATTAAACTAGGAATATAATAATAACAATAAAAACAGAAAAGATTAAACATTAGAAACTACTGCTTTGAGCCTGAATAATGTCTTTTAAAAACTCATAAAACAACTGCATTTATTTCTGTTTTTTTTAGAGACTTGTAAGAGTTGTAATGATAAGTAAATTCATATCTTTATCAAAACTTCAGTGTTAAACATGGCACCTATTTATCAAAACTAGGCAAAAATAAGTATTCTGCCATACTTTGCTGCCAAAATTCACAAAACAGGCGAGTAGTAAGATCATTAGTTACATTTACAGAGTTCTCTTACAATTTTAGAATTAAAAACTGCTCAAGTTTGTATTCTTACTCTATAATATCCCTCACATACCTGAGCTGCTGTTCTTTTTTAAAGTCAGATTCCAGAGTAGGGAAGTCCACCGACAGCAAGGCAACCATAGCATTTACAGTTTCAATGCCTGACAAAATCTTGAGTATGGCTTTCCTAGCCGCAGTTGATTCCACCGTGTTCTCAATCGGAGCAATGAGGCTCATTCGTACTAGACAGGGTAAAATCGGTCGTATTTCTTCCTCCTTACATTGTGACAAAGCCACCATGTCCGCTCGTTCAAGAGCCTTAAAAACATGAGGCAATACAGGCGTCGATATGTGAACTTTTTTGGGTTTCGCCATCGTGCTGTGCACACGACTGGACTAGCTTCACCTTTGTCAACGTTAGTTTGTTTACAACTGAGAAGGAACAACTGACCGCGAGTAGTTACTGTCAGCCCAACCTACCAGGACCTTGAAAAAGTTCGTGTTTTTTGTTGTACGATATATTTTTCACACCTATAGAAACGCTTTAAAATCTTACTAATCCTCATAAAACTTCATTTAACCAACATTTCACTCTAACAATTTGTAACAGTGGAAAGCAGGTCCCAAAATTTGGTCATTGAATGTAGTTCCTTTTTTATAGTAATAAATCAATGTCACGAAAAATTTATAAATATTATGCGCTATTTAATGAACTGCACCTTAGGGAGGGAAAATTTTTACATGGAATTTCGTTGAGTTGCTAATGAGCCACCGTGGTTGAGTGGTCTGCGGCCTGTGTTAGGTATCAGGTCTCTGCTTCGGGCAGAAAGACCGCGGGTTCCAAACCCGGCCATGAATACGAGCTGTTTCTCGTTTTGCGCCGTGAGCTCGCACTTATCGGTAAGCCCTCAACTCCCCGCCCATGGACACATCCCAGGATCGTCGCATGGAGCTCACCATCATCCTTACTCTAAGAATATTAACCTTAAGAATTTGAAAAACCAATGTACTAATGTCTATGTACTGTGTACTTGATTGGAAATAAAGTTGTTTGCTTGTTTAAGGGCGCTTGTGAAGTTTGCTAAAACTTTCTATGTTTAGGGTGTTCTTTTGAATTTGTATAGATTTTTGGGTCATGGTATCTTAGCAAAAACATATTTAGTTGTTATTTCAACATTTCATTATAAATTTGCCCGTATATTGTTTTAAGGTTTGCCCTCGCTCATGTCAAAGAGTAACTAAACATCATATTGAACACTAAACACAAGCCTAGAAAACGCATACACACATTTCAAGACTCGTCGTCTCAAGTTATCAAATTTAGTGATAGGAAATGTTTCAAATTTTCAGCTTTTTTTCAGTATGGGTTTAAATTGTGTGCAGACTTGTGATAGTTCTAATAAAATTTATTTTAGTTGTATTTTTATGCTATTTGTGTACCGTTTAACTTAAAACGGCAGTACCTGTCTTACAACTAGAAGCAGTAAAAAATTTAAGAGGCAAAGGTTTAAGCTGGACCCTCGTCCCAGTCGAAACATGCACGAGATTTTTAAATTCTAAATCGTACGCACAATGAAACTATCAATTTATTCTAAGATTATACGTTTATGAATATGCCTGGTGGAGACGACTGTTAACAGCTTTATGTCCCAAGAGCAGACTGTCATGGCAGTACTCAGACTCAAAAAACGCCGAATATGCTGCATTGTATGATAGCCTGGGTCTAGTGTTGAACAGAGTCATCAGATAATCGGATTAGTTGCATCTCTCTTCTCACCTATTTACTTGAAAGCTCGTACTTGATATACACTCTCGACTTGAACATTTTTCATAGGTGCTTGCAAGGAACACATTAAAGAAAAACTGCATTTCGTAGCAGCTTCTACAATTCAGACTTCCGATTATCCTTAACCGTCGTAGACCGGACGCAGCAGAGGCATCAGGGTTTTTAAATTTGTATAAAATACTACTTTCTGTAACCCATGATCAGGTAACGGTACACCGTGTCACCGCTGCCAACAGTAAACAAAGTTAAATTTGCGTGCTCTGCAAACGACCGTAGCAAGAGGCAAACAAAGGGTCAACACCGATGGTGCGAGGAAGTGTAAATATAAACCAAATTTTCTTTTAGATCAAATTTCAAAACCTGAGAACTTTTATTCGCGTTATTACCTCAGCTCACTGTAAAACTGGAGTAGACTTTGCTTATAGAATAGAATAAGGCAATAGGAACGAGCCGTTTGGCCCATTCTTGGTTCAATACCGAAGTCCCATGCCGTCTAAAAGTAAAAGTAGCAAACTTGCCGAGTTTGCAACCACAACCCAACGCCACCTTTCAATGGCCGTGATGATCTCCACAGACGGATAAAGAAACCCAAAAGATATATAACTTATTGTAATATAAATTTTACAAGCAAATGAGAGGAATCTAGCACATACGTTAACTATTAAGGTGGATGAAACAACACCTGGTTCGCAAAGACGAGCTCCAGCATGTTCAGAAAATAAATTTTCCCTGAAGCAAGGGACCTTGATTTCAGTTTGTTAACCTATATTTCCAGCATTCTCTCCCTAACCCCCATTAAATAAAAAATATTGTTTCGTAACAACTCCCAAAGAACTTTAAAATACAGGGTCCTTAAACTGTGTAATTATAAAAAGAAACTCCTAGTAATTTCGATGGAAGAAACCTAGTCAGTATAGCGCTTCATTTTGCCCTTCCAAACTTGGACCTCGTGAGCAGCACCGAAGTCTATCACGCCGTTGTATAATGGTGAGCAGCTCCTATTAGCACACTGTGACAGGCGAACAACCACGAACACAATGCACCTGCCACACGCACACCACACACCAACGACAGCTTCAAGGAAGCTACGAACGCGCCCACACACATTCCAACCAACGAAGACGGGGTATATGCGGTCGCAGACACAAAATGGCAGTTTTGACAAAACAAATCGAGATTGAAGGCACACACGTTACATGAACGAACTGCATCATTCATCAGTTATGGGAGGATTGTCGACGTATGAACACATGTACGTAATAACTAGCATCAAGAAAAGCTAAAATCTCGAGTCGGACCACAATAAATAAGTGCGTACTTTTAAAGCTTAAAAAATGTTAAAATATCAGATCTTAGTTGGAAAACTGCGTTAAATTGTCAATAAAAAATCAAACTACTTCAATAGTTACGCACACAGGCGATCTTTCACTTTATTTACGGGAAGTCCCATAAAAACTTATTCCTGTCACCAAAATTAAGGCACAAATTGATAAAGTGAATCTCTTGCAAGAAATAGAAATCTTCGAACATCATTTTAGTACAGCAGAGTTCCAGTAAATGGTCTACAATGTTCTAACTGAGCCAAGTTCAGTGCCCATGGAATTTCTGGTGTGGTGTAAATTATGCTAAGATTAGTTGTAGGTTCACTTGAACTGAAGAGTGAGTTTGAAGTAATGATTGCAGTTACCTTCGTTGCGATTGTTGAGCCACAAGATTGCTTACCCTTACAACGAGGGCGCGTCTCACGGCTATGACCTGAGTTACAGGCTTTTTCCTATTTCTGCCGCTGATATAATTCTGTAGTTTTTTTATTACCAACAACCTAAGGAATCTTCGAGTTGAACAAAATAATATGAAATTTATCGGTTGATAGAACAAAGAGCAATCGTCAACTGAACACGTATCCTCGATACCCAGCGAGAACAACAATCTGAATACTCGAGAAAACCGCACATCCACGAAATTCATTCTTGTCGAAGTTCTAAAAATATATTGCTACGCGCTAATACTAACACTGTAAAAGTAAGGATTTGTGGACATTGCTCTATAAGTAATTTCCCTGTTGTTCGTTGTGCAATGTTGAATCAACTGCATTAAATTTTGCAAAAAATTATCCCCCTCACCCAATTCCAGCACTGACTGCTACTCAATCCTTAATTCATGGGATAACCACAGATGTTGAAAGTTATCTGAATTGCAAGATGGTGGTAGTACCAATGTGTAAAATTAACATTGTATGAACGAGCAACAAATGTCCTAAAGGGATAAACAAATATCACTTATTCAGCTGCACCTCGACATCAACATAGCTGACCATGACAGCGCCTGCAAGGCACTCACTATAAATACCGCAAGGTCCTACAAAAACCTGGCACCGCAAAATAAAAGAAAAACACAAGACCAGGCGTGAGCAGGAGGTATCGTTTAGCCATCACCAGAGACAACATCTCTCCGACATTACTATGACAAAAAAAACGCCTGATAATTCAAATGAAACTAGAAAAGAAAGCTACGGTATCAGCGCGCCAGCTAGAGCGTCTGTTACCAACAGTGGCAACTGCAATATACTTCAGAGCACATACTTAATGCACTGCCCACTTGTCAAATAACTTGTGTATTTAATAGCTGCTTATCTGAGTAGAACGTCCTTACATTACCCACCGTACTCATAAAGACCGTCCTGATATGAACACTACTCGTTGACGAATACTTCTTACAGACCATTTTCTTTTAAGGCCTTTACATTCAGCCCTGATCTCCACACAGCACCTAACAAGACAAAAACCTCACCACCGCCACAGCTGCACACCTTCACATACAATCACGGGACTAACCTATATACTTTATTTAATTTAAAACAAATGCTAAACCGAGGAGCTAGCGAAAATGGCAGGCGCTGAACTCGGGTAGGGGTTGTTACTATCATTGGTCTCTATCTCCTTAGCGAGCTTGGCCATGATGTCCTTGTAGATGAGAGGGTCAATGTTCTTCGAAAGCACGTACAGGATCCACCAGTCCCCGATTTTGGTTTTCTTTGTGAAGACCTCAAGCGCCTCCATGGGCACGGCCCTGCAAAACAAATTGAGCAATGTTACTTTATGCCAGTCATACCACGAGGTACTCTCCTATAC
>VCRD01001588.1:4337-58488 GCA_006783055.1 Trinorchestia longiramus | reverse complement strand
TAAGTCCTTTAAGAATAGTAGCCAATGCATGCTCCTTCTCACTGCTAAACCTTTTCCCTGACTAGCTATGGTGTACATCACCTACTTGTGACGAGACCCAAAATCATGGTGGAATTTCTGTAGTAACTTCACAAGCAAACTTGTCAATTACAGCTGCTGCTGAGCTTAAACTCAATGCATCACAGATACAGCTAAGTTTAAACTCAATGTATCACAGATAGAGCTAAGTTTAAACTCAATGCATCACAGATACAGCTAAGTTTAAACTCAATGCATCACAGATACAGCGAAGTTTAAACTCAATGTATCACAGATACAGCCAAGTTTAAACTCAATGTATCACAGATACAGCTAAGTTTAAACTCAATGTATCACAGATACAGCTAAGTTTAAACTCAATGTATCACAGATACAGCTAAGTTTAAACTCAATGTATCACAGATACAGCCAAGTTTAAACTCAATGTATCACAGATACAGCTAAGTTTAAACTCAATGTATCACAGATACAGCTAAGTTTAAACTCAATGTATCACAGATACAGCTAAGTTTAAACTCAATGTATCACAGATACAGCCAAGTTCACCAGAAATTTTGCATTCAACTATAGAACTCAGTGCCCAGAGCCATAAGTGGTTATGCAATGGAACTTAAAGTTGCAATTTAAGTCAAGACATGTGGTGTGTGTCAATAAACCTGATAACCTTGTGTACACAATTGGTCCAATGCATGCAGAAAGAAATCATGATTGAGTTCTAGTGCAGGTGATAATTTTTAAATAAAATCATGTCCCAGGCAATGAGAGAGCAACATCCTCTTATAATCTGAAGTGATGAACCTGAATTTCATCTCAGAGATTGATTACACAAATTAAAAAATACTACCACAACTAAAACTCTTAATACAGATAATACTGCACTGAACTGAGTTACCTAAAATTTATAGAGGAAACAGAATATAGATCAGGATTCCTTTCAGTTAGGTAAGTAAAATAAATATATTGAAGTGAAGCTGCTAAAATTAAGTGCAAAGTAAATTTATAAATTTGCCTTTTCAATTTCACACAACCCTCAATAAACTCAGCAGAGAACTACATATATGTCTGGTTCTATAACTCAAGGTTCTATGTATAACTATATACCAAGGTTCTGCTGTTTAACAATTCATCTGAAGAAAAAGCACAAGTCTTCCTTTATACTCAACACAGTTCAACTATTCTAACAAGAGCTGATTGGCTCCTATAAACTGTACTATATTCCAATTTAAAATATCAGAAGTCTTCACTTCACCTTGACAGATTCTACACCTGATTAAGCATGACAACTGACTGGACTCTGTTCAGAACACCACTATAATATCAGGACCAAATATGGAAAGCAAGAACCCCTCATTACTAAGATGCTGCTGTCATGCTGAAATAGGTGAACAAATCGGCCTAACTTAATAAGAACCACTTTCTAAAATCCTTCTGAAAAAACACAGATCACCTCCTGCATCAATACTAGTAACTAAGATACTGGTAACAGTAACTAGGATACTAGTCATTCTACTGGTTACCAAGGATATTATTAAATACTTCCTACAAAGCAAAAAATTGAATTAAAATTTGCTATATTATAACTGTTTATGTAACACTAATTTTGACTACTCCTAAATCTTTGAATAAACTTTTGACCAATTTCAAGCTATAAGAATTCTTTCAATGATGAAACCAAAATTCACATTTAGAAATAAAGTTCCCATAATATCAGACTACACTTACTACAAGCAGCGCATGTTCTCTTAATAAAACATTTAAGAAAGCCTCAGTTTCTGCCCATTGTTCAACAAATTCAACCTCCAGACACCAAAACTCTACCTTGTCTCCTACAACAAATATTTAGATAATTTCCTGCCCTGAACATCGAAAATAACACTCAAAAATTGTTTCTTCCCAGAACACGGGAGCCAGAACCACCAGCGTCGCTTTCAACACTATCGACTGTAAAATAACGAATCGATATTAGTTTAAAATTACACACAAGCTGTGCATACAATTTGCCGCAGTTGCACAGCAGGGCAGGGGTGCTCCAACCCTCACCTGTACTGGTAATCATCCATGGTGAAGGTTGATTTGATCCAGCAATAGGTGTTGATCACATGAGTTTCCAGGTCAGTCATACAATTGATGGTTTCGCCGAAAAATTCGTTCGCAGTAAGGAAAATGGAGCCACCTAAACAGATGGCAGTTGTAAATTGATAATGTAGACGAAACAAGCTGCTCTCGCTTGGGAAATCACCCCTAGCTAGTAGGGCTTTGAGCGACCCTACATAATTAAACGCCATGACGGCGAGGAGCTAGACAGCTCTCTGAACGAATCACCGGAGAACCACACGCACCTCTCCCTGCCACAGTTCTTACCGCACTGAACGTGATTGCTTTGTAGGATTCGTATCCCCCAAAATACTCCCCATTTCATGAGCACTCCACGTCCAGCAACATGTGTGACGGAGATCTCTTCACAAGACCCGTTGAAATCTTTCAATAAACGCATTAAAATTCTTATTCACAACCCACGTGGAATCTTAAATTAAAATGGCAAACTCAGTAAGATAAAGCGGTATCATATTACCTATATAAATACTTTGAAAAATAAGCCACATTACTTGCCAAGCGATATATAGCAAGCATCGACTATTTGAGCCAATAGGAACTACCTAGCCTCGCTCTGGGTTCCACTACAGGCATCCTACTCACAATAGTCCACAGTGAGGAACCCGCAAGTCTTCTAGAATGGCCCTTCGCGTGGGCGGAGACTTCTGCTTCCTAAAGATATAAAATGGAAAAAATTAGAATTAAATTCTTTTCGTTCTTCGTTGAAAGTTAGATTACTCTACATTTTCAGCCGTATAATAATCCCTGTTATTTTCAGTACTTGATAGTTCCCATAGAAATTCCACGGTTTAGATTGGACTAATTTGAAATTATTGTGAAGACGAATGTCTTAACGATTTACGACAAATTATTGTGTTTTAAATTGATATTTTTCATGAATATAAACAGAACTTCCATTCTGTATGTTATCTTCCGATAATTGGGTCTATATAGTACCCGTGGAAATTCTACGGCGTAAAGTTGTAAAATTGAGGATCTATGAAATAAAATGCATTTTTCAGTTTAACCGCGGTAATATTAGAACCTGAATATTATTCATGAATATATGTAGAGCTACCATTCTGTATCTTCCTTCCCTGTCATTTCTTTCGCTTCCTGTGTTCACTGTCACCAGGTGTTTGAAAATAAAGTTCACATCCTTCAATGAATGGAGGTCAAAACTCCTCGTGATAAGCGAATAATATCGGGAATGCCTGTTGTTCTACATTAAGATGCGAAAAAAATTACTTCCATGTAATATGGGACTGATCGAAGAGCGGCTCGTCATTAACGTAATTATCGTCCGATGAAATGAATAATAGCCTATAGCATTGTCCTGGAGACCAAATTAACAAATAATGCGAGAAATGGACTTTGTTTGATCGTTCATCAGCAGGAAAGGTGCTTGCGTTCACAACTGCCAGCAATGCGTCCGAGCAACCCTGATGCAATAAATAAAATATTTTTTGTTTAGTTGCACTCCGCTAAATGACTTCTAGAAATCTGTTAAATATTGAAACAGTTTCGCAGAAATCTTTTTTTTTTGGCTCACAATGTAACGTCCGTGAATGCATGACAACGGTCGAGTGGTGTGTATCCCCGCTTGCGATGCAGGAAGACCCGGGTTCACTTTTCGTAGCCACTTTGGTCTGTTCCTGCCTGATCATTTGCGGACGAGCAACACGTCCAGCATGCTGCATCGTTGGATGCCCAGAGTACGACTAGACTTTCATCAAACTCATCGAAGCGCCCCTACGAGCCTCTACAAGTTGCAGCACAGAGGACGGGAATTGTAGTTTGGAGCATTACCACCACTCTTAAGATGTAGTTTGGAGCATTACCACCACTCTTAAGATGTAGTTTGGAGCATTACCACCACTCTTACGATATTAACATTGAGAATTAAAAATCCAATGTACCTGTAATATATACGTTAGAAGAAAATAAAGTTTGTTTCTTTGCTCGTAATCCCGTGTACTTGGATTTCATGAAACCTCAGAGGTGCCGACTGAAGTGCTTTATAAATTGTCGCTTTTGTTATACTTCTTATCAGTTCAGGCATTAGAGGAGGATGCGCATTACATTTATAGCTGTACATATGATGTCAATGACACTAGTTTGTGTTCAGAGAGCTGTCTGGACAATCTATGTACATCGATGTGTTTTAATCCATTCCGGTTACTCGTGTGCACAAATTGATGCTTCTTTCCTTTGCGTTCAAACATTCATACCAGTGCATCAACTGGACATTCACGCCAGTGCATCAACTGGACATTCACGCCAGTGCTTCAACTGGACATTCACGCCAGTGCATCAACTGAACATTCACGCCAGTGCATCAACTGAACATTCACGCCAGTGCATCAACTGGACACTGAATAGATGAGTGTCTAAGAATCCTTCATTCCCCTATGTCAAACAATACAATAAATACAGTTCAAGTAGACAGGTTAATGGACAAGTCAGTCTTTATCGTAATCATTCAACAAAGAAAGTTTAAATTCCTTTATTTCTTATCTGTGAAAGCCACTTACCTAGAGGAAGATATAGGCAGATGTTAGGGCATTTATACGAGCAGGAGTATGGAGTTAGTGTGGTATGTACGTTAGTGAGCGTTGCAGGGTTGCAGTACTCTGTTACAGTGCAGTGTTGCAGTACTCTGTTACAGTGCAGTGTTGCAGTTCTCTGTTACAGTGCAGTGTTGCAGTACTCTGTTACAGTGCAGTGTTGCAGTACTCTGTTACAGTGCAGTGTTGCAGTACTCTGTTACAGTGCAGTGTTGAAGTACTCTGACTGTTACAGTGCAGTGTTGCAGTACTCTGTTGCAGTGCAGTGTTGCAGTACTCTGTTACAGTGCAGTGTTGTAGTACTCTGACTGTTACAGTGCAGTGTTGCAGTACTCTGACTGTTACAGTGCAGTGTTGCAGTACTCTGACTGTTACAGTGCAGTGTTGCAGTACTCTGATTGTTACAGTGCAGTGTTGCAGTACTCTGACTGTTACAGTGCAGTGTTGCAGTACTTTGACTGTTACAGTGCAGCGTTGCAGTACTCTGTTACAGTACAGTGCTACAATCATTACTTCACAGTTGCAGTATTCACGCTTAACGGCTGAAAATTCACTATCCAAACGATCGATAAAATTTTAATTGAATACTCGAAAAAACAATAAAAAATAGTTGGTTGTAGTACCTCTGAATAAAAGTTTTCCAACTAAATTAAACAACCAAGACCAAAAATTAAAAGTTTGCTGTGGATACCCGAAAATAAAAATATTTGAGTTGAATCCATACACTGTGTAACAAAATGGGCCACATTCCTCATCAAAAATTCTAGTGAAATGAATGATTTCAAAATTTGAACGGGGTACTTGCAAGAGCTCTTGGAAAAATAATTTTGGTACTCGTATTGTGTGTGTGTATGGAAATAGTAAATGTTGTATGAATTATATGGCACATGCAGTACATGATACACGTAAAGAATACACGTGGTATAAAATACACGTCTCTAGTTCATTCTAACGAATATGTTCAATGGACAAAACTGTTTGTTAAAACTCGTTCAGGGAATGACAGGAAGAGAGAATATTTATTATAGAACAAGTAATTCCAATGCAGACTACTAACCTTGACCAGTTCAATTCATCTCACTGAGTACATCAGTCATGTATTTCTGAAACACATGTTAATGTCATTTTTTTGTCTATGTTTCGAAATTTGGCTCGCGTTGCTTGGTGTAAAGAAATTACACGAACAGAAAATTAACAAGAAACTTACGTATGACTCTGAAGAATTCTTTCATAACTTGCATCGCTATAAGTCTCAAATCTGCTCAGATTTTCTGTAGATTTGCGGACACCAGAAGCAACTCGAACTCTACAAACAATTCCTAAAAACGAGACTGGGTTCCGAAGATTTTTCCTAAGTGGGAAGAAATTAATCCAAGTCTTGGTGAAAGTATTCGATGATTTGCGTGACAGAGTCTCGAACTCTCAATGGCAGGATTGCATTTTTTAATGTCACATTGCTCCTGCATCAGATTGCGTGTCAGAATTTTATAATCTAGCAAGATTGCGTGGAAGCACAAAAATATAATTGCTGTTCAAAACTAATTTTTACCAGGTGATTTTGCTAGTGCAATAACGAACATAAAAGATTGAATCATGAATATCAACAATCAAAAGTGAATCAACATCCGAATATTCGAATATTAGACTTTGAACATTCGAAAACTAGACTCTGAATATTCGAATATTAGGCTCCGAAAATTGGAATATTTGACTCTGAATATCTGAAAATTAGATTCTGAATATTTAAATTCAGCAGCTCACTGCAAGATGTCTGATATTTTGAATGGAGAGACAACGACTGACAGCGACTGTGTGAGTACTGGTCTGTCCAGGGCTATTTCTGTCAATATTAGGGCAGTGATGGATATTAGGGCAGTGATGGATATTAGGGCAGTGATGGATATTAGGACAGTGATGGATATTTGGGCAGTGATGGATATTAGGACAGTGATGGATATTAGGGCAGTGATGGATATTTGGACAGTGATGGATATTAGGGCAGTGATGGATATCCATGCAATGATGGATATCAAAAGACAGTATGTAGATACTCTGATAAAGATCGTGGTATTTGAACGTATGTATGAGTGTTGTACGGCACACCCACTGTGTCATACAGTACGAACAAATATTTAATCAGTACAATACTCATGGTTTTATTCAGTTATCGTACGTATAACATAAGTTTAGGAGCAGTTGCTGCACTAGTTTTGTTCAGATAACACGCAGTTCCGTTGAAGTGGGAGACGCTTATTTTCTTAACCAATTGCATGATTATTGTAATTGTCTAGTCAACTAAAGCTCAGGAGCCACTACGAGGCATGAGTTCAAACTGCTTCAAAGAAAAAAGTCTCGCCTACATGGACTAGTCAAGATTAACTAGTAAAACTTAACTAGTCAAACTTAACTAGTTAAATTTAGCTAGTCAAACTTAGCTAGTTAAGCTTAGCTAGTCAAACTTAACTTATCTAGCATGACAAGTTCGAGCTTCTTATAGACTAACTGAACTAACTTGGCCAAGCTCTATCAGCCTAGTTAGACCAGTCAATGCCATGGAAGTTTGTAGTATTGATTTGAATAAAGTTAATCTAATTAAAATCCCTGATTTATTCCCGCTTGTGAAATGATCAATGAGCTGCCCAGTATGGCAGATGTCTATTATTACTAAGCAAAGAAACATGAATATTCCACCATAATTACTTGAGTGCAGTTACTTACAATGACATGCGGCGTTCCGTGGAACAAAGGCGAAGACGCCATTAGCTAAAAAATCCGTTTTCTAAGGTACCGAAATCTCACAGTCGAGCTTGATTTCAATAGTTAACCTACAAAATGAAATCAAGAATACTTTGATAGGCACATACATAATTATGTTTTGGGAATTTACATTTTACAAAATTTCTCTATCAATTTCTCAAAACTGGTTTTTGGCATATTGCATATGTGGCTCGCAAAGCCTCATATACTAAATTGTAAGTAGTAACCTGTAATTACATAAATTATAACGCACTGCAGTCCAATAAAATGTCTTCAAATGTTTGCCAGGCAATTATTTGTACTAAATATGAAACTTGCGTGCTTCACATTCATAAATTAGTGTTGGTAGTTAAACTGACTCACTTTTTTTGTTAACGAATGCATAGCATGAATGATTTTCAATTCCTGAATAGAAAATAATTTTTTTAGAATCGACGTTGGGCGAACATCTCTTCGCTTAAAGTGTATTGAATTATAGATTCTGGTATCTTATCAGTTAACACCATGACGGAAGTGATAGGACGAAGTTTTAAGTTCAATTACGCCAATTCGAAAAAACAAGGGTTGATAAAACACGAGTTTCATGAAGAAACTCGTAAATAAATTGAAAAATTATATCTTTTGCACACAATCCATGTCTTTACGACGACTTACATGTCCTTTTTTGCAAGATACAACTTCTCTTCTTTAATATATTATAAGTTTAATATTTTTCACTGCATTTAGGCTCTTCCATTTGTAATATTCTTGATTGCATCAGAGTTATCAAAGCAATAACACTTTTTCTAAGTTTGTCTTTTACGCCATCATGACACGACTTTACAGCTTTAGCACTTTTGAATGTCCATGTTCTCAACTGTGATAATATTTAGTTTCGTTAGTATTTCACTAACTCCGGTCTTATCACGCCTGTGTTTCATCCCAGCCACATGACTTTTTGTTTCTATCGTAAGTTTATTTATCGCATCTTTTTCAATTCAAATTCTTTTATTTGAGACCTATAATGGCATTTGAATCCTACAACTCAAAAACCTGCCACTATCTAGTTTTTCATTCAAACTAAAGGGAAACATCTCGCCAAAGTTGAAACACTAGCAAATTAGGTTCAATCTTGATGTATTAAAATCAAAGAATTACTACAGGGTGCGGCAACATAACTTCTTTTTTTGAGAGCAAAGTGCTTTGAAAAAAAGAAGTTAAGTTACCGCACCCTGTATTTTTCCGTCTCCCAACGCAGATGTTGCAGTGGTTTTCGTTGCTGAAAATGAAGGCGGAGTACAAGCCCCGGGCTGACAACTTGGTGTTCCGGCTTCACTACCGCTTCACGTTCATGGTCTTCATGGTCGCTGCCATGCTGTCTACTTTGTACGATGTCATAGGTATGAAGGCACTTGAGTTGTAGACATTTTCTGCAAGGTAGGGACTACTCTTTACACTTCGGATGACTTAGTTTCAATTTCTGATTCATCAGTCTGATCAGGTTTGCTAAACACAGGGTGACCCAAATTAATGGGTCCCGTTTGTCCTTTCTCTGACATCTCCAACATCAATTCACTTATCCACCTTATTTTGCAAAATCTTCGTATTGTTGCATCAACCAGTCTCATAGTCCGTAAGGTTTGGTACCTCTTCCAATTGACTTTATCTCATAGGGCAAACACTTCCTAATACCAGCATGTTGTGCGTGACGTGAATCATGTCCATGATTTGCAACTTCGAAGACAAAAACATCCTTGACAATTGGTTAGGAAACGGCAAACAGAACAAGACACGTGTCTGTACATACATATAAGAATAAGATGCTTCCACAGCACTGTGATAATGTACACCCTTCTTAAAATTAATTATGTATTCTAAGAAATATAAAGACTGCTGAGTAAAAAATGAACACCACTTTGCCACTCAATATTCTTTCAGGCTGGTTAAATTTTCAAATTGTGAACCATTTTACTTTATAAAGGAATTGAAGAATTTATCTGAAAGTTTTACTAGCTTCTCAAAGGGGTAAATTTACCCGTTTTAAAAACAAACAATTTTTCCATACCGCTATAAACCACGATTCTAACTTCTGTACATCACATGCATTTTTCGACAAAATTTAATAGAATTGTTAAATGGTCCTGAAATACAGAGCAGAGTTCAGGATGTATAAGAATAGAATACCATTTTTATACGATTCCTCAGGAGAGAAGATCATCTGCATGGTGGACACAGAGGACGATGCACTGCAGAAGGCGGTGCAAAGCTACTGTTACATCACAGGCACCTACACCGTCGACAAGTTGCACTACGGGGAGGTAGGTGCGACCACTTCACCCAAGTGTGAAGTATGGTAGCGTTTGCACGGGTCTGTCTTCAGTATTATTTCAAGGGAAATAATTGAGCGAATATACTTACAAGGTTAGTTCTGAAGATGAATTTACAGGAAGGTGGAAATCGACGGTCAATCATGTCGTTTTTCGATATATGGATAAATGTATAAAATTGCATTACTAAATTGAATTTTTAAAAATTTGGCCAATTTTATAATTGGCGAGATTAAAACAAAAATCCATATAAAAATATAGAGAATAATAGTCAAATTATTTACGAGGCCTTGAACATGTTTGCTTTTAAAACGATTTAATAAGTAATTGAATATCTCTTTTCTCTAATATGCTACTTATTCTCATAGTAAAACTTTCAAATAAAATTAAAGAGCATTATGAAACCTAATTGCTAACTTGAAAATCTTTGAATTTTAGTGAATTAAGGATTCTCATTTTTTCCGTTCGGTACTTCAATATGGGCAGTGCATTAAAACTTTTTTGTGTGAAAGGATATGATTGCAGTCATCATTAAAGAGCAGGTATTATTAAAGCGGAATCATTAATAAAGTACAGTCATTTTTAAAAATAAATCCAGCTGAAATTTGTACTCATACATTGAACACTTTAAATTGATTTGATGAAGTGCCAATACAGTGCTTAATTGGATCGATAAAATGGCTTAACGTAGTACGAGTATGTAGGAATCACAGGGCATTGTTACAAATTAGGGCTGAGTTAAGTAAATTGAACAATTATGGCAAATGTATTATAATAAGATTATTAATTTCCCTTAATTGTACTCGAGTGTTAGATGTCCTTAAACTACTCTGGGTACTCAAAATTGTTCTAAGTTGTGGGTAGGCAGACAGAGAGGCAAAGAGAGAGAGAGTGAGAAAGAGAGAGAGAGAGAGCGAGAGAGAGAGAGAGATAGGGACTCCATTTGTATAGTCCTGCATGCACATACCGTCATCATACATATTTGTGCATTATATATGAGCCGCTAGTGTCTGACACACCTATGGCCTAATAATACACATATTTAGGGTCATATTCTATCCTACTGTAATCCAATAAATGCATAATTTGCATATTTTAAAATACATAAAATCATACCTTGTTTTATCATACCTTGATCTAAAATATAAATAATTTAAGCACCAGTTATATCTAATCAATTTGACATAGAAGAAACGTAGCAAAGACCCTTACTTTGTTCGATGTTTAGGTGGGCGTAGACATGCCTCACCCCGGTGTGGGTCCCCACACTATGGAGGAATCCGTCACCCACCACACCTACTACCAGTGGGTGCCCTTCGTCCTCATCTTACAGGTCAGTAGATTGACTAGTTCAAACCCAGTCAGTCTTCAACGAACACCAACTTCTTTTGGACTTTTTCTATAATCTACCAATGACAAGTGCGAACTTAAGGTAGGTGTTCATATTTGTTTAGTGATCCAGAGCAACGAATCAACAGAAGTGGTTTACGATCACAGGAAATAGTTAATCACTGGTGGATAAATTTAATGATGTTCAGTGGCCGAGATGAACTTTGGTAATTTGTAGTCAATTCGTTTTCGACAATGATCTCACTTTAGATTCCTATAATATCAATAACACCCAGTGCTGCAATTACTGTTGTGTCTGTTTATATGTACTCGTATATATGTACATGTAGAATCTGCTCGGCGAACTAAGTTTCGCTATCGTAGTTTGTGTTTCGCCTTAATTTACGGTTTCTAGTAGAATATCATGAGCACCATACTTATTTGTGGTCAGGGTTCTATGTTCTACCTACCTCACCTGGTCTGGAAGAATTTTGAAGGAGGGCTTTTCCGGAGCATCATCCAGGATTTGTCGGTTGTGGACTGCCTCTCGTCTGACAAGTCTGACAGGCCCATCAGCAACTATTTCAACAGACAAACTCAGTTTGTATTAGTTCCTTCAGTTTTTCAGTGCTTCAGATCATTATTTTAGCTTATATTTATGCATAGTACAGGGTGCAGCAACGTAACTTTCTTTTTTCAATGCGCTTTTCTTTGGAAAAAAAGGACATTCTGTTGCCGCACTCTGTAAAAGAATAATAGCGGGATACATTTTTTGAGCGTGATGGGCAATCCGAAACTCATTTAGTGTTTGGGTAATGTAATATACATTTGAGGTTGGTATCGTGGTGCTTATCTACGTTTTTCTATTGCTGTACAGTGATGAAGTTATATACATGATGAAATTGAGGAAAGAGATGTCGTAGGGGGTTCGCACAAGAAGGCAGAGTAGACGAGTGGAGAGTTCTTGGAACAACACAAATGTAACTGAAATAAGAGGTGTATATATTGCTGGTGAGAAAAATAATTACCGATCAATTCATTTATTGCATAATATGTAACAACTGTCAGCAACTACTTTAGGGTCGACTTTATTATAATTATTTAGCATTTGATGTAGGGTAAAGTAAAAGATTGTCCCTACATTTTACACGGGAATGATTGTACATCTTTAGCATGAGAAAAGGAAGGCTGTTCGCGTTATTTCTATTCCTTCGGATGCAATTTATTCAAAAAAATAATGAGTGAGTAGATTTGATTATGTTTCATTATGTTCATTTCATTACGCTCAAGCTCAAGTTTCACTATACATTATATTTAAATTCCATTATGTTTCACTATATTCAAGTTTCATTATATTTAAGTTTCCTTATGTTTCTTCATGTTTGAGTTTCATTGTGTTTCATTATGGCTCTTTTCGCTTAAGTTTAACCATGTTTCATGATGTTTCATTATGGTCCAATATGTCTAAGCTTCATTATGTTTAAATTCCATTATGTTTCCAGCAATCACCCAAGTTCACATCTATGGACATCTTCTGGTATTGAACGCTTCTTTTTCTCGCAGATACAAGGCATTGGCTGCGTACATTATTGAATCACTGCGCAGTCGTCAGGGATGGACACTAAAATTCTTGTTCTGTGAGTGCCTGAACCTCGTCATGACCGTCAAGACGGCGTTTGCGATCAATTATTTCCTGGGAGGCGAATTCTTTACCTATGGATTGAAGGTGAAGGAATTTGAAATGTTTTGTGAGGGAAGACCATTACATAAGGAACTCGACTGATATATTGAACTGCATTCTCTTGAAAGCTATTTACATTATATTTTCTTCTTATTGAGAAACTGTGACTGCATGTGGGACTCTATAGATCACATAAATGTTTGAATCTAGAAATTGATGAAATTTGTCATTTTCAAGAAATTGAATAGCATTTTCAAATAATTTTAAATGGCATGCATATTTTAATTTTACTTTCACAAATGCAATGGAGAAAATTAGGGTTCATACTTTGTACATGTCACAAAAATCTTGAAACTACTGAAATTGAGAAACCTTGAGATATTTACCCGCAAAAAATCACGTTTGTGAATTATAACTCCTGTTATGCGTAATTTTAGGTCTCACCTATGCCATGCATGCGAGAGACAATGATATTGGTTAACATAACACGTCCGAGCTAAATAATTCTCATGAAAAGTTATGACCATAACAATTTTCCGTCATACTAATCTGATGTTTAAAGATACAACATTCATGGCACTTTTTTCTGGAAAATTTTATGTAGTATTCAGGCCAAAATTCTCTACGTACAAAATAAGAATGCAAATTAAAACTATTATAATAAGCTTATTCCTAGTGCTTGATGTGAAGCATACATAACACTGATGTTTTCACTTGTGTTTGCAACATATTGTATCTATGATCACACAGGTCATTTCCATGACGAACATGGACCCGGAGAACAGGACGGACCCCATGGCCCAGGTCTTCCCTACCATGGGCAAGTGTTCCTTCAGGATGTACGGACCTTCGGGCACCCTGGAGAAGCTGGACATCATGTGTCTTCTTCCTACTAATGTCATCAATGAGAAGGTGTTTAAAACAATCCTCATCAATTGATGAATCACAACTGAAAGTGATCCTTCTCATAAAACTAATCGCTGTGGTATCATTAGGCAGGAAGGAAATATTTTACAGATTATTGAAGCTTATTAAGAGTAGTACCCCCACTGAGAAGTGAACCAAGATTCCACAAAGGAAACAATAATGACTGAAAAAATTACTGAGGAAGAAAAATAAAAAACAGACTTGGTAATTGTTTGTTTTGCGTAGAGGGGATGAAACAAGTGAGGTCTTGCAAGTCAAATGTTGCCCGAGATGCGAGAAAGAAAAGCTATGGAGTTGAAAGTTCGATCCTTCGATTCCGAATTCAACATCGAATCCTTGTTTTGAATTTTTAGAAAGTTCAAATCCGACTCTTTAGCAGTAATTGTCATCCAACTCCAACTGCGCGACTCCAACTGTTCGACTCCAACTGCGCGACTCCAACTGCGCGACTCCAACTGTTCGACTCCAACTGCGCGACTCCAACTGCTCGACTCCGACTCTACAGCCCACCGAGAAAGTCATCAAGAAAAAGTCAAAGCACGGAGCAGATGAAACAATCAAACGCTGCTCAGTTACAATCAGTCATAAGAATGACAACTTGAACTAAAACAGAATTTAAAATGCGTATGCATTGAAGTGTCGATTCCAACTTGTGAGTAAGTAGCCGATAGAAAAAAGTTATCCTTTCATGAGGCAACATAGTTTCCGCATTACTTCGAATAGCGCAATCAATTTCCGGTTTCAAAAGTTTTTGTTATCTCTCTTATTCATGAGTCACAGAATACTGATGTGTGTCTCAGACGTCAAGCAGGCGTGTGTCATCTGATATTATTGTGGCGAAGTATATACATTTATTACACGCTCACTTTTGTTTGGATGATGGCAATTGTAATTGTCCATGATGTCACCTTGACTTCTAAGACATTTCCTCTCAAAACTGTAAGCAGGATTTTTTGGAATTTTTATTGAACATTGAAGTCGAAATTGAAATTGTATCTCATGAAATGGAGAAACATTTCAAGCGTAGATTTAAAACTTCAATGCTAATAGTATCTGTTTAGCATTTACCTTGGTGTGCAGCCGTCAAACTGATTCACAACACTGACTAGGATGGTCCTTATTTTTTCATAAATCCAAAGGGTACCGGAGTTTTCAAATGTCCGTTTTGAGGTAAAATAAACTGAGCCTGAAACAGTTCTTCGGTTTTTACCTCAAAACCAAAATTTGAAAGCCTAAGGACCCTTTAAAGTTCTGAAAAAATAAGGACCACCCTACAACACTCCTATTCCAGAACGTATGCGGAAACTAAAGCGTTGGCGAGCCAAAGACAGTTGCAGTTTAAATGCTCAGATAAACATGAACTTCTCAACCTTCAACGTCTGATAAAGAAAGCGAGACCTTAAACCTTTTCTGAAGGCAAATGCGCAGTGGCATGAAACTGTTATCATGTAAGACCTTGAGTCTGTGGAAAATATGACGCATGGAACACGCACAGATGTTGACGCATGGAACACGCACAGATGTTGACCAATGGAACACGCACAGATGTTGACGCATGGAACACGCACAGATGTTGACGCATGGAACACGCACAGATGTTGACGCATGGAACACGCACAGATGTTGACGCATGGAACACGCACAGATGTTGGCGCATGGAACACGTACGGAAGTAGAGTGATCGATAGCAAGTGATGTTCGGTGACTTAAGAATAACCCATACTTATCACTACGTTTCCAAACCTCTAAACAACTGCTAAGAATAGTTTGCCATAAATTGAAGTTCAGTATAAAGATACACGTATTTATATTGGTCATTTTCAGCATAGAAAAATTTCTCTCTTCTTTCTAGTGCCTTGCTCACGTATTGCTTTAAATTTAATGACAATTTCTTTATAAACAACGGAGTTTGGATAAATTAAATTACAATATCTTATACTCAATGAAGAGTTATTTATTTGCATTCTGAACACGACTAGCAGCAGTAGAACAACGAAGCAAATTACCACACCACTTTCAATCTATCATTCGTTTCCAGCTCTTCTGTAACTCATTTTAAGTTTCATTGCGAGTGCGATTCAATTCAAAGAAAACTGAATAAACGACTGCTAGAAGCAAGAATTTTAAGTAATTCTAAAACTATGTTTTGTTTGAAGGTGTACGTCTTCCTTTGGTTCTGGCTGATCATTCTGGGCATCATCAGCTTGCTGTGGCTCCTGACAAGGGCTGCGGCTTTGGTGCGGCCACTCAGGGAAAAATTGTTCTCAGTAAGTGTCACTCATGCGTGTCATGTGACGTACCATTTGCCTGTTGTCTCATGTGACGTACCATTTACCTGTTGTGTCGTGTGACGTACCATTTGCCTGTTGTGTCGTGTGACGTTCCATTTGCCTGTTGTGTCGTGTGACGTACCATTTACCTGTTGTGTCGTGTGACGTACCATTTGCCTGTTGTCTCATGTGACGTACCATTTACCTGTTGTGTCGTGTGACGTACCATTTGCCTGTTGTGTCGTGTGACGTACCATTTACCTGTTGTGTTAAGCAACAGCAAGTTTAACTAATCGCAAATTACAACTACCATTAAATACAAAAATTAGATTATCATTCACCTGAACCAGTTTAAGGATTGCAGACTAGCGTGTTTCGTGAAGTGTTGCATTTGATGGCACAATGTTAATGGGTAAAGTAAGAGTTTAATTAAGGCTACTGCTGTGGACTACACGCTCAGCCATACTCAGATGACAATGTTGCTGCGGAAATGTGTGCTTCTGTCACTAATGTGCAAATAAAAGCACTTTAAAGTAACAACTCCTTGTTCTGAGTATATGATTTTTAAAAATCGTATTGCAAGAAGAAATAGTATACAGTACGCTGATAATTGACGAGTTAGAAACTAAGAAAAATGAATTGAAGGGCAAATTACTACGGGAGATACGCATGAATATTTTGTCTTATACAGAAATTTATTTCGATGGAAGGAAGCAATAAAGAGATTAGTTTTTATTTACTGTTTTATGGTAACGCTGTGTGAAAGTTCACGTTCTGCAGGGTTATTTTGGACTTACATGCAACTTTTTTTCTGCATATAGTCAGCATTTTTGTTGTCATAAAACTCCACAGCAATACACAAGCGACATGCTATCACTGTGCATAGTAATATACTATATAATATAGTAATATACAGGGTGTTCACTAAAAATGTATCTACTGACCGATGATTTTGATTTATTTTTTTAGCTTTTATAAATCTAAAGTGCAACTTAATAAAGATCAGCGGGGTTCCGGTATCATATACAAATATATCGGTCAGTGAATACATTTTTTGTGGACACCCTGTATGAAGTACCTTTATTCGTATTGTAGATCCGCGCCTTCAACTTGCCCCGCTTCAACAAGAAACAGTACGACCTTCTGCTACTTACCCTGGCCACCAAAGAAGACGTTCAGGTGGTTTTAGATAACACAGACTTTTGTGACTACATCCTGCTGAGTCAGCTGGCAGACAGCATGGACTCCACAATGTTCAGTGAATTTGTCAAGTTCCTGGCGAATTCCATCTAGGGAAATCAGGATACGAACGACAGTAACGTCTGTGACAGAGAACAAGAGGAGGAAGACAGTGAGATTTCCGAAATGAAGAAGCGATAAGGACTTTAAGTCGTATATGTCATTCGGGCATCAAACGCTGCTGTGTGTGATAAGAAGCGCTCGCCTAATATTGCGACTTATAATCCCTGCTTTTCTAATGTACATTTAAGGCAAGAAGAATGGTCATGCTCATGGTATGTTCGTTCTGAATTTGACAACTGCACTGGAACATAAGCGTGTTCCAGGGCAGTCAAGAAGCATCTTGATTGTCTAGAAAATGTATTCCTTAAAATATTTTCTTCAGAAAGTTTGCTAGGAAATTTTTCATCATTTGTACTAGCATAAGTCGGAACATATGGAAAATTAAAATCTAGTCTAAGCTTATTCTAACAGAAGTGTGTGTGGTGTATAGGGTGTGTGTGATGCATGTACTAAGAGAAGTGTGTGTGGTGTATAGGGTATGTGTGATGCTTGTGCTAACAAAAGTATGTGTGGTGTGTGATGTATACAGAGCGCTTACAGGAGTATACATCTCCGTGTGCTTTATTTTTAGAGTTACTTAATTTAGCTTTTACTTCTACTTTACGAAATAACATTAAGGAAGATCAACCGAGAACAACCTATTAACTTTGACCGGAGATTAAGAATAATAACAATGATTTTGAATATTTCTGTCAATGAATGATTCTCAATTACCATCCAGTCTTCTCGCTGCAGAGGCTAAGTCAGAAATTCTCAGAATCTGATCTCAATAAACTGGGAAGCACCTGCCACGATTTAAATCAAGGCTGACACGACAATACTCAATGTGTGACGGGCGCAACAAGACTGGGAAATTCCTTATTCTGAATGCGTTTTCAAAAATAGCCTAATTTTCAGACTAGTGGAAGAATATCATTTTGAGTTTTACGTGCATTTTAATGTGTAACCTCATACAATATTGTTGGTAATCATTGTATTTTATATATATCATCACAACTAGAATTGTTGCCACGGTGTGAAGTATGGGCAGGAGGAAGTCGTGCATGAATTTGTTCAGTTCAGAGTTTTTATGAACGTGAGATGCGTAGCACAAACTGCGTGAAAGCATCTACCAGATGTAAGACTTGATCCTACAATTTCCACATAGTTAAAGAATCTTCAACTTAACGTATTAAATTCGAGAACATGCTTAAGGTATACTTTTGACAAACAGAAGAAAACAAGTAAGTTAAAAGAAAGTGCGTTAGATTACAGTATTCATATTGAAGTACGCACTGTTAGGAAAATGGTATCCCTCCAGTACAAGGAGAGTAAAAATCAACAAAATAGCCACCATAATGGAAAGTTCGATACAAATTTTCCCAAGATTTCAATTTTACCAACTGTAAAAATTTAACCAATTTTGCTAATTTTTTCCCAATTACAAATTCCACTAACATTACCAATTCTGAAAAAAATTCACCATCGCAAATTTTACAAACTAACAATTTTACTAGTTTTTCCAGCGTTACGGATTTTACCAATTTTATCAATTTTAATACGAGGGGCGTTTTTTTCAACCTCCGATCGGCTGTAAAAAAAGGTAAATTTACAAGTCATAATAATTTTTTAGCCAATAGTATTGCAGGATCTTACTCGTTAGAGATAAGCAACCCCATACAAATAAGTAAGACTCTGCAAAAAATTAGTCTCTTGTGTAAATTTGCCTTTTTTATAGCCCATAAAAAATAGAGCCCTCGTAGTACAGTTCACCGTTACTGGACAAGTTAGCTGACGTGTTAAATCCTTGATTATGATTTTTCTTTAAATTTTTTAATTTTACTTATTATTTTCATAAGTATGGTGTTAAATGCTCGTATATTTTGCTCGTCTAGTGTTAAGGTTTGTGGTACTCAAAATTTGCATTGCTTTGTTCGTGGTGAGACGAGCCTCGAAGATTCTGCTACCCTCCATTCATTGGGTCAGAAAATTTCGAATGCTTCTGTAACACTAAAGTAGCACACTCTGTTTTAATGTGTAAAAACAATCGGCAGCAATTTAAGGGATAAAATGATATTGCTATTAATATATGCTTTTGTTCATAATTGTATCTGTATTGACCTAGTTTACTTTGTCAGATTAAAGGGCGAAAAAGGCCTAAAAAAGAACGAATCAAAGTTTTGAACTCTTGATGTGAATTGTTTCTTAGCAAATACAGGGTATATGACATGAAGATATTTGTTGGCTTAGTGAGTGATCAGGAGAGACCCGTATAGTTGATGTCGGCAACTGGAAATGAAGTGAAGCAACACGGCACTACTCGTACATTTCGAAAATAGGACAGCATTTTTCGTTCCTCGTTCTTTTTTCCTTTTATTTATTTATTGATCTGTCACTATCAGTAAGGATATCATGTAAGTTATGGTACAACATTAAAACCATTGTTTATTTCTGGAAAACTTGACATTTTAGTGATACCCCGGGTGTGTGAAAGTTAGTTAAGTTTTATATCAAATGCAGCCATGTCTCTCCAGCAATGCAATGAACTCAGGCTTTGTGCTATACGATCGTAAAATTATTTGGGAATTCCATAAATTCGTACGTGAATCTTCTTGCCATGTTGGTGGCAGGTGGTAAACATGCCACCAATGTGGCCTGGCAGGTGGTAAACATGCCACCAATGTGACGTGGAAGGTGGTAAACATGCCACCAATGTGGCCTGGCAGGTGGTAAACATGCCACCAATGTGACCTGGCAGGTGGTAAACATGCCACCAATGTGGCCTGGCAGGTGGTAAACATGCCACCAATGTGGCCTGGCAGGTGGTAAACATGCCACCAATGTGGCCTGGCAGGTGGTAAACATGCCACTAATGTGGCCTGGCAGGTGGCAAACATGCCACCAATGTGGCCTGGCAGGTGGTAAACATGCCACCAATGTGGCCTGGCAGGTGGTAAACATGCCACCAATGTGGCCTGGCAGGTGGTAAACATGCCACTAATGTGGCCTGGCAGGTGGCAAACATGCCATCATTATCTTTCTAATTAAATCTATAAACTTAACGAAGTATTCTTTTAATTACAATTAGTTCTCTAGTAAAAAACATGGTTACCTTAAACTGATACTTTTGGAATCAATCAGTGAAGTCTTTCAATTGAAGATTTGATGGGAGAAGCAGAACATTTTATGCAGGTTAACGTACTACAGAGAAATAACTTTCAGTTCCATTTCACACGACGGTTGCCCAGTATCTCATGAGATGATACACGTACATTCGTACATGAATTTAACCGTCAACTTGCATGAAACCGCGCACAGAACGAATGTACTGAGAAGTATACACGCTTATCTTGTTGAGATAAACCAAGCACAATTGATTGTATGATAAGATAGTGTTTCCTCGATGTAAAATTTCTGAACACAACTAGTGTGCTCTAGAGCTGGTTTTTCTGAGGTTGGTTTATGATGCTCCAGCGCAACGTTAAGAAATAGATCAAGGTTTGTATGATAGAATAGAATAGAATAGGGTAACAGGAACGAGCCGTTTAGCCCATTCTTGGGCTGCTACCCAAGTCCCATACCGGCAAACGTAAAGGCATCACTCACGCACATGCACCTCAATTGTACATATGTAGATATTTCATTCATGTAACCGTCATCCGTTTCATCCGTACGCAAGTGCGTTACTAATTATCGAAATGGATCATCCCTTAGGAAAAATGATCACAGATTTGACCCATACCACGTGTTTTTACTAGGATTTAAAAAACTATGAAGCTACATCACCACGTTATTCATGCCTGAGACTTAAGCTGACGGGAGACGACGTAATGAATACGTGGCAAAAAATGCAGGTAATTTTCAATATTAGAACATTGCTCTATCGTCATTAGTATCGTCAAAAACTGTGTTTAAATTTGACAAGTGGAAGTAAATGCTGGTCTTCATGTGTTGTTTCGTCACGTTTTACCAAATTATAGGTAAAAAACACAAGCTGCTTCACTACCATACTAATATTTAAACGGACTCACGGAATCTTTATGTCGCCCATAAATATTTTCAGAACACTTTCATAGAACGGATACAAATGCGAGTGACAAAAAGAACTAGAAACTCTTCATAGAGTTCCACCGAAGGAGAAAAGTAAATGATGGGAAAGCGGTAACCAAATATCAGAATACACGGTTCAGTTTTAGCTGCTGTCGGAAGGCTGTCGAAAAGCTGTCGGGAGCTGTCAGAAAGCTGTCGGGAGGCTGTCAGAAAGCTGTCGGGAGGCTGTCGGAAAGCTGTTGGGAGCTGTCAGAAAGCTGTCGGGAGGCTGTCGGAAAGCTGTCGAGAGCTGTCAGAAAGCTGTCGGGAGGCTGTCAGAAAGCTGTCGGGAGGCTGTCAGAAAGCTGTCGGGAGGCTGTCGGAAAGCTGTCGAGAGCTGTCAGAAAGCTGTCGGAAGGCTGTCAGAAAGCTGCCGGAGAGCTGCCAAACAGGTCAATGGATCAGCAAGTGAAGTGGCTTCTTTGAGCTGGTAACAACGATGCCGTGTGGTGCCGCTGTCACCCGACGAGTCTACACTTGCACAACTGTCCTATGAGACAAACTTAACTTAACCATCATATGCACACATTTAATCTGCAAGATCAAAAAATTACAAAGAATTTCAAAATGATATCCACGGCTACTGAATTATGAATGTTTTCAATTTATAGTTGTAATTTTCGTTATTGTATGATACAAGGTGCAGTACAGGCATATTCGATGAATAACTGAATTATTATGAGTGAGTATTCAGTTTGCATCGTGATGACACACGGCAAATTAAAGGGATTACTAAACTCCCACACTCACGTCTCGGGGCTGATGGGGATGGGCTTTGTTCATTCCAGTGAGGCCAGTCCTGTTTACCTGTCCCTGTTTACCTGCGCACTCTTTACCTGTCCCTGTTTACCTGTCCCCGTTTACCTGTCCGTTTATCTGTCCCTGTTTACCTATCCCTGTTTACCTGCGCACTGTTTACCTGCGCTCTGTTTACCTGCGCTGTTTAGCTGTGCTCTGTTTACCTGCGCACTGTTTACCTGCGCTCTGTTTACCTGCGCTCTGTTTACCTGCGCTGTTTAGCTGTGCTCTGTTTACCTGCGCTCTGTTACCATTAGAAGACAAACAGCGGCAAAAGATTTTATTCTACAAGCTTATTATCAAAACTAAAAAAACGAAGTGTGTAGAGTATTGATTCTAAACACACTCTTACATATAAAACATTTAATTAAATGAAGTTCTTTATAAACTATGCGCTTAACTGAAATTTAGGTGGATGTTTAGTTTTTTAAAGATTTGTCCATTGGGGCTTGCATTAAAAAAGTGTCCCATTAATGAGTGTTCAGTTGCATTAATATTTCTTATTTCAAATAATTCATATTATTCTTATACCTATTAATTTTTTAGCGTACGCATTAGAGAAGGCAAAATAAACCAAAATGAAATTGTACGATTGAGTGCGTCATGCTGCCCCAATTATGACTCGTGGATTTGGAAGAATAGGTAAATATTCAAACTGGTAAATCTTAAAATAGGTATATATTCAAGTAAGTAAATATTCAAATAAACAAAAATTTACACAGGTAGATATTCAAATAGGCAAATAATCAAACAGGTAAATTTTCAAATAGGCAAATATTTTAACTGGTAATTATTCAAATAGGTATATATTCAAGAAAGTAAATATATTAAAATGTACAACTTTGGGACTTCGACATTACAATTATTTAGCTTGGGTAATACAGGGCGAGGATCTAAGAAATTTGAACAGGAAATGATGTCTGTATGGCGATCTGAAAAATTACAGTTTAATCCTTAGTTAATTTTTGGTGAATGCTCTGAGCACGTAAAAGACTGAAGTTATTTTCTCCCTACGCAGATGTGGAAGACGTTCTCAGTACTGAAGGTAAAAGGGGTCTTCAAACCCCGTGTTGATAACTTGGTGTTCCGACTGCACTACCGCTACACCTTCATCCTGTTTATGGGAGGAGCAATCCTATCCACTTTGTATGACTTCGTCGGTAAGATAATCCTAGAAATATTTTTAGTATTAACTCTTAGTATTTATAGCACTGTTTGACGGTTGTGAACTTTCACTAGCAATGTTTTTACAGGTCTTAGGTAGGATACTGCTCTTCACTAGTCATGGTCTGCATGATGTGGCAACCTGACCACTTCACTAGTCATGGTCTGCATGATGTGACAACCTGACCACTTCACTAGTCATGGTCTGCATGATGTGACAACCTGACCACTTCACTAGTCATGGTCTGCATGATGTGGCAACCTGACCACTTCACTAGTCATGGTCTGCATGATGTGGAAACCTGACCACTTCACTAGTCATGGTCTGCATGATGTGACAACCTGACCACTTCACTAGTCATGGTCTGCATGATGTGGCAACCTGACCACTTCACTAGTCATGGTCTGCATGATGTGGCAACCTGACCACTTCACTAGTCATGGTCTGCATGATGTGACAACCTGACCACTTCACTAGTCATGGTCTGCATGATGTGGCAACCTGACCACTTCACTAGTCATTGTGGCACCCTGACCAGTTCGTCCTAGTGTTCTGTTAAAGTATTGGTATTTTAGTGATTGTTTTTCAAATGTTATTTTTAACCTTTTTACTTTGATCGACGTTGTAGCTGCAAACATTTCAATTGTTTAAGAAATTTTCATTTTATTACGTACAGTCATCGATGTACCATGCACATGTGGTGTTTTAAATATAAAACCTGGCAAAATCATACCATAGTTCACCACAACAGCATAAACCGCACACATGTTGTCGTTTACGTTGAGATTAAAAATTTCTGTTAACTAGACGTGTTTTGAAACAACATAAAAACAAAAGAAATCAATAAAATGTTTACGTACACTTTATTTGTGCTCTGTGCACGGAATAGTAATTACTTGAGAAGAAAGTTATCTCCTCGTTACAAATTAAATATTTTTTAAGGCTAAATCCACATGTTAGACTGCGTGGTCTTGAATAGAGTAGGGACGTGCAGGAACCGTGTTTGTTCCCGGTCCAACTCTCCACTGAATATTTATTTTCATTGATTGTTATACACAGAATCTGTCATACAAATATGCAAAAAAATGTCATGCACAGCCATGAAAGTTAACACCAGGTTACTTCATACATTTGATACCCAGTGTGATTTGGCACAGACAAACCAACAGACAGAAAATGCATTTTTTAGTACGTCCATTTTTGTACATTCATTTCAGTACATACATTTCAGTACATCCATTTTAGCACATCCATTTTAGTACATCCATTTTAGTACATACATTTACTGACAGGAGAGAAGATCATCTGTATGATGGATACAGCCGACGATGCCCTTAAGAAGGCGGTGCAAAGCTACTGTTACATCACAGGCACCTACACCGTCGACAAGTTGCACTACGGGGAGGTAGGTGAATACTAGAACTAAGTGCAAAAAATTATGGCAGCGTTGAGATGCTTAGCTATCATACATTCCTGAATGTTGTTATTGTGAAGGGATTTAAAAATGACAAAGGGCGAAGGAATTGGAGTGGAGATATGAGAAAATTTTTTGCAACTAACACAGCGCGGAATATTCATTATTTATAATTATGCACTGAACATAATGAACATTATTATGAGACAGCAACATAATGCTGATGACACATAAAAGCGTTTTGATCAGCCATAATTCCATTCTAATCAAACCTAATCGCATACCTTGAGAATGTATACCGCGCCCAGCCCACTAATTGTCTAGATACTGATTGCTTGTGGGATTCACATCGCTTACTTCTCGAAGTATGAACGACAGAATCAGCTACTGATGAATTACATCATTCCATGTGCAGGTGGGGGTGGACATGCCCTACCCTGGAGTAGGTCCAAACACTGTCGAGGATTCCGTCACCTACCACACCTACTACCAGTGGGTCCCCTGGGTTCTGGTTGCTCAGGTGAGTATTGTGTAGTACTGAATGATACTCAATATTAACCTCATATTGGACTTGGTTCACCACCTATGACACCTCACACAAGTGCTCAGAATTCTTATATAAAGTGTAGTCATAGAAGCGGAGAGTTCTTAAGTATGGTGACAACAAAAGTATGCTGAACTTTGAACTATTTAGAAGTAAAATTTTGTAATAATAATTATCTTATGACAAACTAAGATAAAGGCCTCAACTTCCTGTTCATGTATAAACTACATCAGTAGATGAAACTGAATGAATGACAATGGACGTATGATTGTTCGAGATTATGTTGACTCAAGATGAATTGAATAAAATAATTAGATAAATGAATGAATATGTAAATATCACTGATATCATACTAAAACTTGGTAAATCAGGTAGGGAGCTGTAGGTGATAACTTGGTCATAATCATAGAATTAGATAAATGAGTCATGTGGTTGTCACCGCTTACGTCATAAGACTCCAAATTACGGCCTGAACTCGGTTGCATGTGACAGGTTGCGTACTTGTTCTTCTTCCAAATAATTATTTACTTCGCCTGTTCTGATTATAGTTGAATAAACTCTGAAATGAATGTTATGTGTCTAAAATGTACACTTGTCAACAGGGTACCATGTTCTATCTGCCGCACCTAATATGGAAGAATTGGGAAGGAGGTCTTTTCCGGAGCATCATCCAGAATTTGTCAATTGTGGACTTCCTCTCGGCAGACAAGTCTGGCAAATCCATCAGCAACTATTTCAACAGACAGAATCAGTTAGTTTCCTTATTTTTATGATTTTACTTTTTCTAACGCTTCAGTATTGGGGATTAATGAGAGTCTTCCTTTCTTGTTATTCAAAAATAACACACGATGTTAACCAGAAAATGGATGACGGAAAACTACTAACTCGATACATAAAATTTTTTACATACTAAGGAGTTCCTGCATTTTTTATGATACGAAAGAATCTCCTTGATTCGGGTGATTGACGGAAGTGCTGCCTTGATAAATAGTGATAAGAAATTCCAATATTGTGTACTTCAATGAAAGAAGCCCAGCCTAGATAAAATAGTGATAAGAAATCCTAATATTTTCTACTTATATGAATCAAGACAATCTTTCCCTAACGCAGTCACTTGTACTCAAGAACAGACTCGAAAAAAGAATTGGTTTCATTGATATGAAAAATTTTTTATGTGTGACAGAATCACAATCCGGCTGTCAACAGAGGTATAGCAAGAGAAATAATATGAATAATAGAGAATACTAAGTAATTACGTCGGTGGAACTTAATATCACTTTTTTTAAGCAGAGAAACCAGAAGTGTTTAGGGCTGTCGGTCGTACAAAAATACAGGTGGCTTTTAGTGGTAACTGCTTGGTCTTTTGAATGTTTTACGTTTTTCAGCCTAAGAAAAACATGACCTGCTCGCAACTGCCAACAATTAATTTCGAATTACAATAAGCAAATGTCGAAGTTTGCAGAACAAGCCCAGCAGAAATATTCATGTGAACAACAGGTAAATTAATTTCAGTTCATTTTTAACAGGTATGAGGCTCTGTCTGTTTACTTGACGGACTCGCTACACACACATAAGGGATGGTCATCGAGATTCATATTTTGTGAATTCCTGAACCTGCTCGTCACAATCCTCACCATGTTCTTCACCAATTTCTTCTTGGGAGGAGAGTTTTTTACGTACGGCTTCAAGGTGAGGAAATGGTGTTCTTTAGCTATTAAAGGAAACATCATCCAAAAAATTTGCATTTCTTAGTTTGCACAATTTTAACTTTGAAAATCACGACTCAAATGACACGTCTTTTTGAAGGCATCATCTTGAATTCAGGGCCTATAAAAAAGTTTTATCACAAATTAATTTTATGAATTTAATTTTAATTACAATTTCTCATGAATCACCATTTTCACTGTAGTTTATTTGACATTCAGTTTTGTTCATTCAGGTTGTGTCTATGACGAACATGGACCCGGAGAACAGGACGGACCCCATGGCCCAGGTCTTCCCTACCATGGGCAAGTGTTCCTTCAGGATGTACGGACCTTCGGGTACGATAGAGAAGCGGGACATCATGTGTCTTCTTCCAACCAACATCGCCAATGAAAAGGTATTCTTCAAATGCAACGATAATCTGCAAAATGGATTAAGTTTTAGTCGGAAAATAATCTGGAATGATTAAGCTATCAAACTGTGCGTATTCGTATTTTCAAAAGTTTTATTGTGCCCTAATGTTCTAAATTCTGAAATCACTTCCTTAGTAACAACATTGTCATCAACAGCCTCGTCATGTACAACGTGAAAACTGTGATGAACTAGTCAATGACCGCGTGCAACTTTAACTAGCTTCAGTTTACCTTTTGTTCTTGGATCATTGCGCTGGTTTAGCTGCAACTAGAACCCAAATCTTGCTTTAATGCATAAAAGAATTTGATGTTCCGTGACTTTGAGTTGCACTGTGCAGGTGTACGTGCTACTGTGGTTCTGGTTGGTCATCCTGGGTATCGTCGGTTGCGTGTGGATGCTCTCGAGGACAGTCTCCTTCGTGAAGCCCGTCAGAGAGAAAGTCTTCACCGTGAGTCTCCCTTTCGTCTGCCATAATAGTTCTCCATGTTATTTGTTTACCATATATGTTTCCATGTTATTTGTTTACCCTATATGTTTTCCATGTTATTTTTTCACCTCATATGTTTTCCATGTTCTTTTGTTCGGCATATGACACGTTAGAAGAGTAATTTGTTTGTTGTTTGCATTCATTGGCTAGATAATTTGTCTAACGGAAAATTTCTATAAAAGAAAAGTCATTTTCTAAGCAGATGCATGCGTAACTCATACGATACATATTTCCTGGAAGCATTTCTAGCATAAAAATTGTACTTGTGTGTATCTATCTGAATTGTAGCCGTCACTTGAGGTCAAAGAACAGTAGTTGTAACGCGTAACATTTGATATGAAAGTTACCAGTAATAATTTCGAAGAGAAAATATAATCATGAGTCACATGAATAAATTATTTGGCTCAATTATTTGGCTCTTAAAGTGAATCGTTAAGTTTATCAACATCTAAGTTAATGCATTCGATCGCTCCCTAATATAACTTATTTCACTTCAAATTTTGAGCGCTATGCATTAAAGAACAAACTTTGTGGTTTTAATATTCGTTTACTTAAATATTTCTCTAGTTCCGGGCATACACCCTCCCGCGCTACAACATGAAGAGTATGGATCCTCTTTTGAATACCCTGGCCACCAAAGAAGACGTCCAGGTGGTTTTAGATAACACGGACTTTGGTGACTACATCCTGCTGATCCAGCTGGCAGACAGCATGGACTCCACAATGTTCAGTGAATTTGTCAAGTTTCTGGCCTCTCACATCCAGGAGGAGCTGAGCAACCGTGACAGCGGTGTTGATGATGGTGAACATGATGAGGAATACGACACTGCTAGGATGAGGAAGAAGGAAGAAGCCATGTTGGAAGGGGCGCACCCGTATTTGAGCACAGCAGCATAAGTAGCCAGGATACACGATAGGTTTAAGCTTTTTCTTGCTTGTTACTGTACGTTTATGGAAAATTGAATGACCAGTGCAAAGGCTCAGAATTTTTATTCAGAAACTGCAACAGTTCCAGAATAGGCATATGTTTTTAAATAACTTTGAGTCGCAAATATTATGCTCTCATACGTCATGAAGAGCAAGTAATTTCGACTTTGCTCAAAAATGAGAAATCATCTTCACTGCTTAAAGGAGAACATTGAAAAAAACACATGCTGATAAAAAACTAGGATCAAGCTAAACTACACCAGGTAGGCGATTTAGTTGGGTTTTAGAGTCTTAAGTAAAATATTTCCTAGTAAAAACTAATAATATTTTACTTTTTACGAAATGCCAGTCTTTTTTGTGAGCATTGGACTGAGAGCTGCACAGTGTGAGCATTGGGCTGAGAGCTGCACAGTGTGAGCATCACTACTGGCGTTATCATGGCTGCTAATCTTAGATAGCTCTGTCGTGGACAGTACCGCAAGTTCTAGAAGCGTGTGGGTCTCCCACCGAGAGTGATCTTCTTTTCCAATTGAAAAATTAAGACATCGAACACGACAAACTTAGAATCCCTCCTAGCAAAAGAGTCTTACGGTTTCGCTGATGGATTCGGACACCTCTATGATGAGCTCACAGCCGGGATATGGTGTGTGCAGGTTTGGATCTAAGTGAACATAATGAGCTTGTCCTGTACACTGGATCATTGTTGTGCCAGAGCAAGCCATAAAGTTCCAACATGATTTTTATGATTTGTGTGCAGTACAGCGCGGTTTTGTAGTTTTCCATATCTTTCTCTGACTTTGACCAGAGAGCGAAAAATGGCGAACAGAATACAAACTAACAGATTATAAATAGATATAATGTAAGTTTTTTACAAAGAAATTTTTTTCAGAAGTAACATCTCTTCCTGCCTCCGTGACTGCTGCATCTGAAAGCTAGAAACTTAACTTTGGTGCATTGAAGGCAACGGGAAATTTTTCCTGCTGTTCATCCCCTTTTTGGTACTTTACTCGCTGTGAAATAATTTACATATGCTAGCTGTTCTGCCACCACTACAGAGCGCAAAATCGAACAAGTAGGAAGAGATAGTTTACTAACTTACAGAAACACACTAGTTGTACGCAGCAACAGCACGCTAACTATATATATGTAGTTATGCCGACGCACGTTCGCTGATGAACGATTGAACTTACCTAACTAAAGTAGTTTATAAGTTTAGCCAGCACCACATGGTTTCAACTAACCAACACCAGAATTTGATAACTGCAAGAGTCATTGTTCCCGTCAATGAATATAAAAATAAAAGGCTCACCACAGATAATGACCATGGCAGATCATGTGAAAGTATAACCTCATTGCTTCGTGTGTGATTGTTTGCTTGAGAAATTCAAAGAATCAGTCACGTACTGTGATCTGCTTGTGGTTCATAGCTCACTGATGACTGGAGAATTATTTATCCATTATTCGTGCGTGATGAAAGGAACTCTAAGACAACTTGTAGCACAACTTATACATGAAGGCGGTACAAGTTTACAGTAAAAAATTAATTATTTTCTTTTGTTTTCTTCACTGCATTAATTGACTCTCTGGGCAGAATCCTAATTGATCCCTGCACCCCGACACACGTCACATGCTCGGGATACCCAAAAACTTGCTGTCCGTGATCGTTTCACCAGCTTGGTCGACTGGTGAGCGAACTCGCTTGCGATGCGAGAAGACCCGGGTTCGAGGTCCGCTGCCACGGTGGTCAGTTTGTGTGTGACCATCGCTTGGCTAGAATTACGGCATGGGACTTGGGTAGCAACCCAAAAATAGGCCAAAAGGCTCCTTCCTATCGCCTCATTCTATTCTATTCTATATCTCGTTCGGTAAAAGAAACCCTAGTTGGTGCGAGACAAAGCGGTGTTAACACAAGACCAATTACTGAATTTTTTTTAAACTATTAGGGGCTTCTTTTCCTCCTTCACTCCTACATCAATGGAAACTCGATCTTAGTATGCTCTTATATCGCGTCCAAAGTTTGATAACAAATTCACTGCAAAACAATTGTATTTTTCAACAATATCTGGTCTGTAAACTTGAGACTATCCTTCACTAAAGTATCTATCTCATGTATGAAATCTTCAACTTTGAGTGCACGTTGGCATCTAAAAGTAAAGAATAAACTTTATAACACAGTCTAACACTTTTCTGAATGTACACTTCACAGAAATAATGAATCTTTCCCAAATTAAAAAAGTTAAGAATCATTTCTAGAAATTATCCTGTGTGAAGCTAAAAGCATTGTATGAAAGACAAATTACACGAGGAAAATTTTTTTGAAGGGCCTAATTATTCGCCTTTTAGACAGAATGTGAGTTGAAACGCTTTATGGGTGAATAGAGAAACTCAATTTCCTGATAAATACCTTCAAAAAAGTATGACAAAAATCGGCGCATGAAAACTGAAGCAATACGAAATAATACAAATCCACTTAATCCATTTCAGACCCTCAACATGTGAACAAAAAATACATCTTGTAATAAATAACTTTTAATTTAAATGCAGAGAGCAATGAAAAATAAATTCAAATGACTATTGAAATGAATAAATGAGGATTTAGCATTATTCTCACCTCTCTTGAAGACTTATTGACGTGTGAAAGACGGCGAGGAGAGTTTAGTGTTGGGAAAGGGAATTTCAACCTAAAGGACTCAGGTATCAGGGGCATATCTGGAATAATTTCCCTTTCGTATCTGGCGTTACTTTTGTATCTGGCGTTACGTTTGTATCAGGCGTTACTTTGGTATCAGGCCTTTCACTTCGTATTCAGAGTCACTTTCGTAACCAGCATTGCTTTCGTCCCCAGCGTTACTTTCATTTTTGCTTTCACTGACACCATCAACAACCAGAGAGTCGCTGGGCTTCTTACGCACAAAAAAATCGGTCCACAGAGATCCGTTTCTAGCATCACGTTAAGGTTTATTCAGTGCCAAAAAACATTTAGAAATAATCCACTGCCTAAAGCAATAGCGCACCACGAAATATTTATGATCAACGTCCGAGGGACACTCACTGAACGAGAAATAAAAGTCGACTGATTCAGGAGTGCATGGAATGTTTTGTACAGGCGCTCGATTCCAAGAAATGTGAGGCAGGCGGACGAGTGTGGCACACACCATTTTCAAATACACGGAAACGAAACAGATCCACGAAAGCAGGGTCAAAATTTTGTCGAAATTTTAAAATGGGAGCATAATTTTTAAAATAATATTATTTATACCGTCTATGCTTACCTAAAAAAAGTTGTCAACAACCGAATTGTATAAAAACTACGACGTACGAAAACCGAGGTTTGACTGTACCTGTATACCTGGCCTCCGTTTGCTCCAGTCCTTGAGCACCTAGAGTTAATAGCGAATTCTTTCTCTAGGTCGTGTGTCATATTTCAGACAATGTATACTGACTTGAAAATATGATAATTGAAAATATGAAAACATTTGTAAATTTCTAAGATAATCCAGTTTTAATGGGAATTTATGTTCTTTTCTTGTATGCACTCGTATAACACATTCAAGTGGGGCAGCAGGATTTTTTCCAATTTATTTTATTTCCTAATATCTGCAATTTAGTGACAATAGTTTAAGTTAGTGTAGTAGTTTCTTTTATCCTCACAATTTTTTGTAATCTTTAACCCATAGTTTTCTGTTTCTTGATAAATTCTATCCTCGTACTGCAACATCTTTATTTAGGCCAGGGTTTTCTCCCTTTTCCCATCATACACGAGTGGTTTGAGAATAAAACATTTATTACGTTATCTGTGCTATACATATACAACATTATAAGCTCTAGGTAACCTATCACGCTGTGGCCTCCACATAATCTCTTACATATATCTCTATTAATTCTTGGTGCACACACGTGGTGGGGTGTGGGATATTATAAGTAAAGTTGGATTTGCAAACAAGCTGTGGGTAAGAAAAGTGAAACACAAGTGGGGTTTTCATATTTTATTCAGCTACTCTATCATAATTTAAGAATTACAACAGTAGTGAAGAACTCACTTCAAAAAGTTACATTATTTCAACTCGAGTATAACGGTAGTAGTAGAATAAGGTCACTCTTAAGAGTTACTTATCCCAAATTATGTACTACCGCCACAGTAAGAAGCTCACTCATAAAATTAACATTACCTCTAATTAGGTATTACAACGGCCATTATAATCAGGTTCCATTCCTGAACTCCGTGAACTAAAGAATCTCTGGGCCCGCCAGAACACTAGACCTATACTACGGCTGCACCCCGGACAGCTGCTTCAGGGATCTGGTATCCGCCTCAGTTCACGCCACCGGATAGCAGTTGACCGATGTCGATGTGTAGTTTAGATCGAATTAACGTCGGAAAAGCTTTCAAAATAGACATGAAAAGTGTGCAATTGGCCTATTAAATCAGATAAACACACGACTAAATATAATTTATACAACGACTCGATTTGTTAAAGTAATCTTTCCTTGATTCAGCGAGGACTCCATGTTTAAGATACATAAAGGTTAAAATGTTTCCAGAAAAAGAGTAAGTTTCATTCCAATCTACGTAGTTTTTCAAAAAATATTCTGTTGAAAATTCAGTCTGGTTATCTTACTTAATTTTTACAATGAAACATGAAACCTAAGTTCCCAGTTATTGATTTTTCTTACGGACGTCAATTTGAAGTCAACTAAAATGACAGTAAATGTCCCAAAACGAAGTGTTTTAGCGATTGCATGATTCTGTGACAATTTTCGTCAGATGCTTTATTATCACATTTCCTAACTGAGATGACGGACAACTGAATCAATGAAAACAGCATAAAAGTTTGACGAAGAAAATGCTCGCATCACGGGAGGTTCAGATAGCGCATGACTTCAGTGGATAAGGAACGATAACGTTATCAATTTGAAGGAGAATGGCATTGTTCCTGTTAGTGTTGACATATGTCCTAGATAGCACATTAAATATCACGTATGTTCATACATGGGTCTATGTAATACGTAGATGGCAATTCTCCGTGTGCTTAGTCATATCCTTTCTGTCAATAATTGACGATGAGGACATGAAATTCAATAATCATGAGTTGTTTGGTGTAGTGGAACATTAACTCGCCTTGAAATACTGTTTTACTGGAGCCTTATGCAATACTCTTTACCAGATGAGTATTGAATTATGGCTACTTAAATGACGTGTATGTATGTGTGGGTAATAGGAGTCATGAACAAAATGCTCATAAATAAAATATATTGTTTGGACTGAAGCGAAATACATCTGAGTATCATCTTCTTTACAGATGTAATGGAACGTGTGTCATTTTCTTCAACAGATCAGGAATTGCAGCTGTAAGATTTAAACATCACTTTATCTAGCAGGATTTGTTAAGAAACAATTTCACGTTGCTCTTTTGTAAATAACAGAACGGCCGATTTGAGATCTAATGTACTTACTATACATTCACTTTAAAAAAACATTTCTTCGTCTACAAGAAGTTGTACAATTTATTTAAAAAGCGTTTTCCATAGCTCTATTTGCTTCTATCAAACGCAAATGAAAGTATATAAATGTTTATATAGCGGAGTATTTCCTATGCTTGTAGAGTTTGCATTCAGTGTGTTGAATTTCCCTGAAGTTTGACTTGAAGAAACTCGGTTGAGTTATGGTGTAGGTGTGTGCATGTGTACACACTGGTATTGCAAGTGTGTGCATGTGTACACACTGGTATTGCAGGTGTGTGCATGTGTACACACTAGTATTGCAAGTGTGTGCATGTGTACACACTGGTATTGCAGGTGTGTGCATGTGTACACACTGGTATTGCAGCTGTGTGCATGTGTACACACTGGTATTGCAGGTGTGTGCATGTGTACACACTGGTATTGCAGCTGTGTGCATGTGTACACACTGGTATTGCAGGTGTGTGCATGTGTACACACTGGTATTGCAGGTGTGTGCATGTGTACACACTGGTATTGCAGGTGTGTGCATGTGTACGTGAGTTTTACCTTGAGTGCTACACAAATTTTTCAGCATTATTACAGGCATAATTTCTTACGTTGGTTTTAACGTTCACTGTAACGTTTATTCAAAGTTTATTTCAGCGTTTATTCAGCATTCAATTAAACATCTATCTATAGTTTTACTTCATTGAATGGTCAGGCCCAGACTGGACTCCAGGATCCAGATTACAGACTCCAGAACCACGGCCTCCTCAACAAGCAGGTTCTTACACTCGAGTATCCTCAGCCTCCATCCTACGCTTGTGCTCGAGCGGGTCCTCCTCATCAATGTTGAAGTGTCTGTAACTCGGAGCGTGAGGACTGAACAAGTCAGAAGGCCTCTCTCTCTCCGTCAAGTCTTTATTGATCATCTTCGTGAGGTCCTGCATTATGTCCTTGAATGTGAGGGCGTCGACGTTCTTGGCAAGGTTCTTGAGCAGAAACCAGTCTCCCAGGTACGTCCTGTGAACGAAATCTTCCATCTGGGAACTGCTGATCACCTTCCCGTAGGACTCTAAGAGCTTCACTCGTAGGAACGGGCTGATGAACAGCGCTGCAATGTATGTGATCTGTATGGAGCAATGAGGCAGAGACTCCTAAATTATTATCTGTCTACCTTCATCATGGATTTTATAAGTAGATGTAGTCAGTGTTTCCATAAGAATAGATGCAAAAGTCTGAGTTATTGTGATATACGATCGGGGTTACAAGGTACATGAATAATGTTATCATGCAGAAAATCTTGTCAGTTTGAACTATCATAGGTCACTCTGTCAGGAACCAGATAGGCTGACAGAGTGACAGACTTATATTGACTTCAAACTTTAAAATCATCACCACGTGTCCTTACATGCCTCTACACCCTGTCACAAGATGGACGGGAACTGTCACTAGAAGCCTGATTCTTTCTTTCTTACGATGTTAACATTACGAATTTAAAAATCAGGGCTAGAAAAGTGCTAAAAAATATTTTGAGACATCTTATGGTGATGATGATGATGATTGTGATGGTGATGACGATGATGATGGTGATGGTGATGATGATGATGATGGTTGTGGTGATGACACAGTTCGATCGAACTTGATCGTGTTAACGATGTCCGCACATTCAATATTCAGAGAAGATTAACTCCATAATCACATGACTGGTGTGACAAAATAAGCCGATGTGTGTGAGACTGCGTGTGTGTGTGTGTGTGTGTGTGTGTGTGTACGTGCGTTTATGTATGTGACAGGCACAGTAGAGGTAGAATTAACATGGTGACGTCATCACCTGTCATTACCTCTATTGTTATGACCTCCTACGATACGTCACAGAGTGTGACGGCTGTAGGTCATGTGTTCAGCATCAATAGATGTGTTCTGGCTGCTGCACTACACGCAAAGAAAGCTGGCAATGTTGAACAGCCAATAATATACAACGTAAGAACTAAATGACATGAAGTCATACCGATATAATTCACCGATATAGCGCAAATAATCATGAATGTGAATTATTTGGGATCTGTAAACTCTACATTCCTCAATGGAATTAGTTGCTGTTTTCGAACTGTTGAAGCTCTTGAATTCTAAAACTCTACCTGAGGTGTCCTCCATTCTGCATTGCAAACAAAATACAACGAAAAAGAAAAAAAATATTGCGTTCTACAATAAATGAAACAAAATTATTGTATAGTAAATGAAACACAATGAATATCTAATGAATGAAATACAATAAATGTACAATGAATGAAGCACAATTGATGTAAAGCGAATGAAACACAATGAATGTACAATGAATGAAACACAATGAACGTCTAATGAATGATACACAATGAATATTCAATGCATGCAACACAATGAATGTACAATGAATGAAACACAATGAACGTCTAATGAATGATACACAATGAATATTCAATGCATGCAACACAATGAACGTACAATGAATGAAATACCATAAATCTTCAATGAATCAAACACAGAATGGCCCTCGAAGAGTTCACACACCTGCATGGCCGTGATGGTGGTGAGGATGAGGAGCCAAAACCAAAACAGCAGGAATATTTTCTCGTTAACTATGTTTTGAGGGAGAAGGCACATGAGGTCGTGGTTCTCCAAGGACCCAGACGCTCCAAACTTCCTGGAGATGAAAACATAGTCCTGAAGCTAAGCAGAACTAGCAGTAAACTTTAATGAATGATAAATAAAGGTAAGCAGAACTAGCAGTAAACTTAATGAATGATAAATAAAGGTAAGCAGAACTAGCAGTAAACTTAATGAATGATAAATAAAGGTAAGCAGAACTAGCAGTAAACTTAATGAATGATAAATAAAGGTGAGCAGAACTAGCAGTAAACTTAATGAATGATAAATAAAGGTAAACAGAACTAGCAGCAAACTCAATGAATGATAAATAAAGGTAAACAGAATTAGCAGCAAACTCAATGAATAATAAATAAAGGTAAGCAGAACTAGCAGCAAACTACATTGTTGGATGTCAGCATGACACTAATCGCAATGATAAACTTCACTAATTGAGTATGAGCAAATCAGTAAAATATTATGCGCAAAAAAGCTATTCAGTAAGTTCATGTATGACGTAAAATTAAAGGCTTCCCTCTCATTAAAATTTTGAAGTGTTTTGAGACAGCAGCTTGACTTTGTGTTTAATCGTGTCGCTAAATATTTTTAGCGAGTCAATAAATTGAAGCATCGTTTTCTAACGCTTCATTTAGGATTAAGAAATAACTAGTTTGCTGTCGTGAGGGTCAGCGCGTGGACGCAGTGCTGACTTCTTTGTGTTGGTGACTTCTTTGTGTTGGTGACTTCTTTGTGTTGGTGACTTCTTTGTGTTGGTGACTTAGAAAAGCAATACGTCAGCGAATGAAGGTAGAAGGTAATAATTACTGGTAAGAATTACCGAATAACGTAATAGGCAGTGCTATAAAAAACAAAGGGTGACAAGGTAAAAATTACTGAACAAGGTAACGCTGGATAAAGTAGAAGGTATATTGTAAATGGTATTAGGTTATCAAGTATTAAACGCTGGATAAGGTAATAGTTAATTGTGTAAAAGGTTCTAGATAACAAGGTAATAATTACTGGATAAAGTAATTGGTAATACTGTAAGAGGTGTTAGATAACAGGTAATAATTACTGGATAAGGTAATTGGTAATGCTGTAAGAGGTGTTAGTTAATAGGTAATAATTACTGGATGAGGTAATTGGTAATTCTGTAAGAGGTGTTAGTTAATAGGTAATAATTACTGGATAAGGTAATTGGTAATGCTGTAAGAGGTGTTAGTTGATAGGTATTAATTACTGGATAAGATAATAAGTAGTACTGCAAGAGGTATTAGATAATAAGGTATTAATTCTTGGATAAGGTAATAGGTAATACTGTAAAAGGTATTAGATAATAAGGTAATAATTACTGGAAGTGACACTTGACGACTCGCGGGAAGGCGTAAATAAGAGGATTGTGTTCCACGTCTGCGTTGCCATTCAGGTACCGCAGCGTCTGCAGCAAACGAACATCGTCAATTAACACAACATCGTCAATTAACACAACATCGTCAATTAATACAACATCATCATTTAGCACAACATCGTTATCTAACACAACATCGTCAATTAACACAACATCGTCAATTAATACAACATCATCATTTAGCACAACATCGTTATCTAACACAACATCGTCAATTAACACAACATCGTTAATTAATACTACATCATAAGTTAACATAACATCATAATTGAACGTAATATATGTATAAATACAATATATATATATATATATATATATATATATATATATATATATATATATATATATATAAATACGGTATGTATAAATATAAGTCTGTAAATCTCATCTGTGTTTGCATGCCTAAACCTGTTCTATAAGTCCTGAATATCTATCAACACTGCGTATTTTCCAGGCATGAATTACAAAAATTATGTGCATTTAATCCTTTACGCGTTTTACGTGAGTAAATACTAACTGAAGGATGGAGAACACCAGCAACTTTAGAACACGTCAGTCAAGACTGGCTATTGCTTATATTTCTAAGCCTGAAGCGGTTACTTCATTAAGTGAATGCTTTCTACCATTATAACCTCACCTTAGACCCGTAGTCCATGAAGACCCCACCGAAGAAGCTTTCCAAAATGAACATAGCGCTCACAACAGTCACCAGGTTTAGGATCTGGGCGAAGAAGTAGCCGTACGCGTATCGATTGTTTAGGCGGCCGTGTGAAGCAAAGAGGTACCTGACACAAAAGTAATCCATTTCCTTAGTTTTCAAAGTGAGTGGCCTCTTTACAAAGTCGTTAATTGTAGAAGGTTTAGGCGAAACAAACAAAAACTACCAGGCTCGAATTAAGTAACCTAAAATCTAGAACAACGGTTGTTTTCTGACCTTGCAGGTATACAGACTTTCCAATTTTCGTAAATTGAACCAAAAGACAACGAGTGTGCATGTAAGTCGCTTTCACCCTGTATCACGAATATAATAATAATTTCGTCCTGGTGTATTATGTGTGACGCAAGACGTCCTCACATGGTCACCTAGTGAACATCAACCAATGATTGCCAGTGTTTTGTTCTACGCGTAGTTTTCAATATTTTTGCGTCCTTTTTGAAAGAGTTAATTGAATGTCCATTTGTCACATCAAACATAAATTAATGGAGTCAGTTTCTTGGCCTTAGTCAGTGAATATACCGCCTGTATACTTATCATAGATATCCATCGCCTGTGTACTTATCATTGATATCCATCGCCTGTGTACTTATCATAGATACCCATAGTCTGTGTACGAGTATTTATGAAAAAACTCACTTCACAATGTTCATTTTCTTAGCTGGTGCAGCATCGTCCATTGAGGTGACTGTTAGGCCCTGCAGGAGGCACTGAACTTTCTTGCCTTCGATTTCCTTCCAGATGAGGTGCGGGAGATAGAAGAGGCAGCCCTGGCAGCACACGCGTCATATGAGAATCAACCTTGAATTTGCTGTAATCATCTTACGATGAATATATTACGATAAGATAAGTAACTTGCACTGCTGCAGTTTCGTCTGCATAAACTCGTGCACAGTTCTCCTAGACTCACAGAAGCGTTTTCATTAAGGAAAACTGATGCTGACATACACACATCTGCATCATCATTTGGTCACACTCCATACACTTCTAGACCACGCAACAAAAGAAAACCTGACAAGTCTTCTTGACTCGCGTTGGGAACTGCCTTTTAATTTGCGATGTCCAAGCTTAATTTACGGGTATACGTATAAGTTATTAGACAGCTTTAGAAGGAATAATACGCCTTCTTCTACATTCAACACCTCAAACTGCGCCACCAAAGACACTCACGAGGGCGAAGAGCACAAAGGGCACCCACTGGTAGTAGGTGTGGATGCGCTTCTCGTGCTTGTCTGGGTCGTACGTGCCAGTGCCTCTGAAGTTACTCCCGTACGACTCGTAATGACCTTCTTCTCCGCTTGCTGCCAATAAATGTCCATTATTATAAAGTGATTCAGATATTGAATGCCTAAAATGAATTTCCATGAAGTTTTACCATGAAATTTATTTTCCTAACTAGTAGTCCCACATGCAAATAAATTCACAATTTTTACTGATTTTTTTCGTCTGATTTGCCAGTGGACGTAGGTTTTACGAAGGAATTTCCGCATTGAAGGGGAAGAAGGGTAACAACAAAAATAGTATATTTTATAGTTCTTATGTCTTTGGTATCCACAATACAATACTTACAATACATGTGTACCCGTTCCATTGAGAAGTCAATGCTTAGCCTAAGATAAACTTTTTATTTCATCTCCTCAGTAATGCTTTGTTTCCAAATAATTCCTTTACCTAATTCATGACACGTTTCTAATTAATTTCCGTATGTATGTTACTATGTAGGCAGGATACATAATTAATGTCAAAACGTGGGACACAATATACATATATATATATATATATATATATATATATATATATATATATATATATATATATAGATATGAATATGCAATGAATATTTATATATTTATAAATATAAATACGTATAAACACATTGGATTTTATTATATGAAAAGATTGATGGGGTAACGTCAAGTAAATGGTGTGCGAAACACGAGTTTTTGAAGGAAGTGTACAGGATTTGTATTGATTAATTCATCTGTTTTTGGCTTGTTGTTCTATGACCGTCTGAAAGACGAAAAAGGCTACACACACTGCATTTGTGATGGTTTATCATAGGTGTAGAAGCACTCGTAAATTAGTTGTGGAGTAATGATGGGTCAGGGAATGGGTGTTTAATAAATGGCATATGCGGTAATGAAAAACCTAGCTCATATTAGCGAAGGTCAGTGGCTATGATGGATTTTAGACCATTCATGTACGTCATCAACACTGTGCCTAGTAGAAATAGTAACTGGCTTATAGGTAAAGGATTGATAATAAATTATTGATGAAGAGGTGATAAAGTTGTAATGCGTTAGTATTTGATAATAAATTTCAGTGCTGTATAAACAATCTCTTTCTTTGGGAACGCATTAAATGTAATTATATTTTCTGTTGAATGTTCATCAATTACATGAGCTCCATTACTTACCAGTACTGGTGTTGATGGTGAAGGTAGAGCTGACCCAGCAGTAGGTTGTCATGGGTTTGGGTGCCTCTCCCTCGGTCGTCAAACACTGGATGGGGTCTCCGAAGATGTCAGACGCTGCCACGAGGGCGCAGCTGAGGAAGCAGAGGGAGGTGGTCCACCGGTAGTGCAGTCTGAACACAGGGTCATCCACCAGGGTCTGGGAACTGCGGATCTTGATCAGACCAGCTAGGGATCCAATGATGCCAATCATCTTGGTGGCGGCGGCGGTATCTAAGATACGCACAGATCACGTTGAAGAGCAGTACTTTTTTGAAGAGAAATGCCCGCTCCAGAGAGGTTACGCTTAATGAATTTTTTTTATCGTGCGTGACATTCTATGCGTTTGTACTAAACGAGATCGAAAAACTATTCAACTATTTTACTCTTCAATGCATGAATTTTTTTAGCAGGGCATCGAAGTGTACAAACGTTCAATTAATTTTAAATTTTGGCTCCCCACTCCATAGATTTTTAAGAAATGGAGGGGAATTTTGAATTTAATGGATACAGTAAATATAGGTAAAAGTATACATGAAATTGAAGAAGCACTTACTTGCTATGGTGGAGTAAACAAGACAAATTAAAACATGGAAAATACGGGAAAGCCCAAAAAATTAAGAATAACGGAAACACCGTGGGATAAAATAAAAACTTTATTGCATCAAATAAATAATAAATTTATGCCTAGAATAGCAGATCTCATTAAATGAAAAGTTGTGTTGTCTTCATCTGGGCAGTTGAGAGCTCTAAGAGGAGAGAGCGATTGCTATTGGGGGAAAAAATACACCAAATATTGTTCGACAACTCCTACCTCGCACCTAATATCAATAAAGAAATATTATGGTGATGCAGTAAGTACTAAAAACATTCATCGGAATAACGAGGAAACAACAAAAAATCAAGGGAACATTTTTATAGGTCACAATTTACGGACGCATTAAGACATGCCTTCAAGAAAATCTGTTTTCGTTAAGTTGAAGCGAATGAAAGCTTACGTTCATATAATCACAGTAGTTGATTGTTAGGCAACAACAGAACGACTTTTTTACCTTATACAGACAACAGGTGTCAGTTTGATTTACTCGCGTCGGTCCGACAGAAGGACAGCCTTGTCACATAGAGAACTGCAGCTGGTACTGACAGCGCCACTGAGAACGCAAGTCAATTCTTCACCGGAAAACTCGGTGCAGATTTCACAATCTTGTCGGCAGGACATCGCCTGTAGAAATCCCCGAAGGATGTGTGGGAAACATGACACTCACTGCATTTGTGGCACTGCGACTGATGTGTGTACGTCATCTATGTTCATTGAAACGGGGTCTCTGTTTCCTATTGCATGGACACCCGCCGGTCGGCCATGTTTGTTGCTTTATGCGAACATTGCATCATGCGTACATGCAGGGTGCAAAGGATACACCGAGTAAGTAAAATTTACTTTCTGTGTAATACATACAAAAAATATCCAAAACAGTTCTTCAGATAAAAAAGAGAGTGGTAGGAAGAATATGAACCAGCTTTCCTTCATTTAAGTTTGGAAAATGAAAAAGGAAGGTAAATTTTTAAATTGACCATCTAGATTGGTGTGAGTATGAGTACATCATGAACAGCACTTCTCATTTTTTATTATATTCAGAATGATCAAGTCTCCAATAAGTGCTAAAAATATTTTATATAGCAAAAATAAGGGAAACAGAATACAAAAACAGATTGAGAAGTTCATTTTCTCCCGTGAGGAGTATGAAAGTAAGAGATGTGTTCACGCTATGACGTGACGTGTATAATCCAAGTAAAGTTGCCTGGCCATGCAGTAAAACTTAAGTTATTTCTGACTTAATAGTTTTCACAGTTTTGCTGGATATCAGGTGGCAGAACAGCTGCCTTTCTTCATGCGAACTATACTGCTGCAATATAGGAGCAATACTGCTGCAATATAGGAGCAATACTGCTGCAATATAGGAGCTATGCTGTCACAGTAAAGGTTCATTTTTATTCATACACCATAGAAATATATTCATGATTGCGTAACTCCACAAACTTCATAAATTATGCATAACAAAAAGGAGGTACGAAAATTAAGATACATATAGAATCTCTTAAAAATATGAAATACAGTGAATACATGATAGGTATCGAATACATATAAGTTGAATACGAGTAACGTATAGAATATACTGTAATCATTGGTTGCACGATATGTGCATACAAGTTTTGTCCATTATCCTTATCCACGTAAAGTTTGAATTCTTTTTACCCGACAACTTTGAAAATTTGTTAAGCTATAACTTTTATTCAGACACAGGGAGATGGTAACATTACCCGATGTTAAATATTAATACTGAAGGTTTACCGAACAACTATTTGACTTGGCGGAATTATTCAGCCATGAAAAATAAAATAAACATATGAATGAACAATTTAGAAAAAATGTTCTGCTGAAAAACATTCTTTACTGCTTGAGTTTTCAGTTAAATTGAGAGGCAGTTAGGTATATAATTTTTTCCTACATCCCACAGTTAACTGAAAGACGAATTAGACAACTTTAACGCTGAAAGACATATCATAGAACATGAAAAGTAGTGACAGAAATACGAGTTACATACTTAATGGAACATAAAACTTTTTGCCATGCGTTCACTTTACTCCTCACCTATATTATAACCTATACCATAGCCCTCACCTATACTACATATAACCTATACCATAGCCCTCACCTATACTATAACCTATACCATAGCCCTCACCTATACTATAACCTATACCATAGCCCTCACCTATACTATAACCTATACCATAGCCCTCACTTATACTACATACTTATACTATAATCCTCAAGTATATTATATACCTATATTATACCCCTCTGCAAAATTAACATGACGATCTTCTTTCATTCTTTCATATATGTATTGTTTTGGAGGAATAAAGTTTTTGAAACAAACATCCAAAAAGGGAAAACTTAAAACAAGAAACGCAAAAGCAGTTGGGAGGACAAAAAAGGTAAACACAAGTGAAAGTTTTTGATTGCACGGAAAAACAGACAGAAATTTATTGGTCAAGATAAAAGCACAGTTCTCTTTTTCGTACGCGCATCTGGAGAGATGTTGGTTCCTGCGACGTCGTTTGTTTGTGCGTACTTTTCTGTGTTTGTGCTTGTGTTTTTTACTATCAGTTCAAGTTTGTCAGCTTGTGTGTGTTTATCTGCGTCCTGCGTAGCGGTGATTGTTCTGAATGGCCAATGGGCAACACACTTTCGAACAGAATGCCAGGATACAAGCTCTGGGCAGTAGGGAGTATTGCGAGTATCGAGGGTACGAACTCTGGCACTAGGGAGTATTGTCTCTAGGATACAAGCTCTGGCAGTACAGAGTATTGCGAGTATCTAGGATACAAACTCAGGGCAGCAGTGAAAGGGCGGGTAGTCGGTGTTCCTTGACTCCTCAAAGACTTGTTTTCTCCTGTAGCGTCTAATTTGTTCTAGTTCATTTACATTCATTTTGGAGGTGTTCGGCATCTAGGACACCTGCGCTGTGAACGTGTGTAGAGTTCACAATTTTTTGTACTTCAATTTCAAGCCTTGCTTATAATAGCAAACTCTTGATCTTTCCTGTAGAGTAGTTTTGAAAAGAATAATAAAACATTTTCAAATAATGGATTTTTATTCAATATAAAGTGACCACGCTAAAAAAAAAAGGTTACTGAAAAGTTTGAAATATCGGTAAAAAAAATATTTCTTTTTAATTCAAATATTGATGACTCTGTTAGTACTATTATGGACATTTGCACAGGACGTCGGTCATATATTTCTCATACTAGCCTACATAAATAAAATTTATATATGCTAATAATTAGCCTGTTACGCACGGTAGTTAGGAAGTATATAATCTAAGACTAAAACTGACTAGATGTACAATCCTACTACTCTTCTCGTACAGGATTAGATTATTAGCAAATAAAAAAATAAACTTGAAATTTCAAAGTAAATATGGTACCACTCTTCCTGGTCGTAAAGAGTTGGTGCATACAACTCTTGATATTGGTCGGAAACCGTTACTGCAGAGGGAAAATCGTCTAAAAATTTCATACATTACACTTTCAATGCTATACAAAATACTTTTAAAGAGTACAAGATGGAAAGATGAAGAATTAATTTAGCCTAAAACGGTATTTTCATTGAAGTTTCCTCAATTTTTGGAAACAATATTTAAATCTTTCCAGCAGGGCTTGCAAGACGAATGTACCTTCTCAGTTGGATAATTCATGTTTTTTACACCTTTGATTAGCTTCTACAGTGTTTTCTGCTTCATTTTTCATTTTTCTGTTAAGACAGCAGGCTTTTCTGAAAAACTCTTTTAATATCCGTTGATAGAAACGATCGTGTTATTTGTTATTTGACAGGATCCGATTAAAAGTAATGTATGTATGCAGTAGTTCTCCCACACTTGAGGCTAATTTTTATCATATACAGAAAAGAATTGTCTAAAAGTCATTAAAAGCCGGAATGGCTTCCCTACCGAGCACCAACTGTTTCCGACCAGAAGGAGTAGAATTTAGGCCCAACGTAATATTTTCAATTAATAAAGCGCAAAAAACACGTACAAATCATACACTCGTATAACCCTCAGTGTTAGTACATAAATCCTTCATAAATTTCTCAGTAGTCTTGAAACAGATTTTTGGCAATGCCGAAGCAGATCAAAAGCAGGTTTGGGATGCACAAATTAAATAAAATTCTTCTGTCAATTTTCACCATGACCTCTCATGATATTTTTCATCGTAACTCTTCAAATTTCGATAATAACGCATTTAATTGTTTTGCAACCCTTGAGTTGTAATTCTGTGTGCTACACTCGAAATTCAAGACATTCATAACTAGTCTTCCGGCCTGTTTTTTGATCAGGAGGTTTCCATATCGAGAGTTAGGTCAAATATAAGTTCTAGGCCATTCGTTTCTGTTATTTCTCATACATTTATTTTTGAAACCATGCACCTGGGGACAGAAACCAGCACACTTGAGGCAACAGCACAATTGAGGTCTGACACAACATAGGCAAGTGAAGGAAGTGTTTAAAAACCATGTCTATTGAGTGAAACTTCGCTTTTTATGTACTATCTCGGTACAGCACACCATCTAGGTACAGCACACCATCTAGGTATTGCACGCTATCTAGGTATTACACGCTATCTAGTTATTGCACGCTATCTAGTTATTGCACGCTATCTAGTTATTGCACGCTATCTAGGTATTGCACGCTATCTAGGTATTGCACGCTATCTAGGTATTGCACGCTATCTAGGTATTGCACGCTATCTAAGTATTATCTATATATTACACCCACCTTTTTCTTCGGTAAATTTTGTAGATACAAAATCTAGGTATAAGTCCTCATTTGCTGCCGAGATAGAGACGTGGTCATAAACATTAATTATTACCATGAGCCACCGTTAAAAAACTGCTAGTGCGTCACCAGTTCACTGAAGAATACTCACTACGTTGTTCATAGATTTGAACTGATAGGAGTAGTGTATGTGCATTGTTTTCTTGGTAGATTTAAGAGTCCTAACAAAGTTTTCCGTCCAGTGTGTGAAGTAAAAACATTGGAAGTCCAGTAGAGCTTGCAACGGATGAAGTTAGGAAGAGCATTACAGCGGCCCTCTCTTTGCCGCTACAAGTGTTATGTCGGTACGAGCACCAACGACTTCTGACAGGTAAAGTATAGTCAGTCCTTATCAGTCATTGTCAGACCTAGTCAGCCATTGTCAGTCTTAGTCAATCCTTGTTAATGCTCGTCAGTCATTGTCAGACCTAGTCAGCCATTGTCAGTCTTGGTCAATCCTTGTTAATGCTCGTCAGTCATTGTCAGACCTAGTCAGTCATTGTCAGTCTTAATCAGTCCTTTTAAAACCTCATCAGTCTTTGTCAGACCTTGTCCGATCTCGTCAGCTGTCATCAACCCTTAGGAAACTAACAAAAGAGAAAGACATTTTTCACTGAATAAATACATGTCATCAAGTCAAAAACTTAACGAAATGATTAACATTATACCCGGATAGTTCACCACACATTCACCTTTCAGTACTAAGATGGACTTTTATTATTTCAAAAATCCTGTACCTGAGTACAATAAAATCTAAGTTCTGCATGAGGACACGTCTCCACTAAATTAGTTTCAATAATAATTGTAACTCTCATATAGTTAAGCCATGGTTCAGAATTATAGCATTTAGTCTTCTGACCTACGAAATATTCAAACTTGTCTCATGTATTACGGTTCTCTGTTAAACAGACAATTAACTTCAAGGAAAACTCCAAAATAAAAAATGAATAAACCAAGTGCAAATTTTGAATTGGACGTCCGCTCCAAGTTCTGTTTTCTTTTTAATTTGGAGTATGGAACGAAATTTTTTATCCTTTGTTCAATGCAAGGACCGCTCTACCAAGTACAGTATCATTTGCTTCTGTCTTTCACATTTCTTAGTATTTTTGCACTTGTCATTCCTCTATAAACTTTTCTATTGGTCGGTACCTCAGGATGAGAAGAGCACCGTGACACCACAGACAGAACACCTCACTCAGATCTACTCGGAACTTCGCCTCCTTCGATACATTTCCTTCCTAAAAGACTTATGAACTTTGCTTTAAGAGCAAAAATTTCAGAGGGAAGAAATTGCCAAAAAACGGAAGGATTTTGTGTCTATTATAAGACCAACTCCACCATCAGATCATGAAAAAGATTTAGGCTCATCACCACATGGAATTTATCATCCATATTCTTGATGTTTTCATATCCCCATGATGCGCTAAAATATTTTCATGAATTTATCTCGAAACTTGTTTTCAAATTTTCACATTTTGAAGAGGTTTTTGATTCATGCAAAAGAATAACTTATTCGAGTACTAAGGAAATTCGTTAACGTAAAAATGGATTACACTGCTTCTGAACCCGGCGCAGGATCTTTCCCGTTTTTGCCTTTGAGAGGAAAACCTTCATGTTCCGGGGGACTTCTCGCTCTTCTGGCATCCTCAGCCAAATCCTCCAGCAGCTCCGTGAAAGCCATGACCTCCACGTTCTTGCTGACCAGGTACAGTAAAAAATAATCCCCGTACTGCAAGACAGAAGTTAATCTGTCCAGTGTAGACTTGTACTTGAGTTGGGAGCGCCTCAATAGTAGCCCTTTTCTCACACCAGGAATGCAGAAAAGAAGCGACCGATACAAAAACGAAATGCAACTTAGTATGATCATTAGTATGAACCAAAACCAAAGAAAAACAAAAATTTTCTCATTGATAACGTTCAACGCCAAGACACACATAAGATCGTGAGTGACAACGGATCCAGAAGGCCCGAAAAGTTGGAACGTGCATTTTGTAATCCGAGGGAACACCTCAATCATTGGGTCAGTTCTGTCGTTCTGGTCTTGCTCGCTGAAGCGGATTACGTCTGTGCCGTACGTCATGAAAGCCCCACCAAAGAACGTGTCAAGAAAGAGCATTTGACACGCAACATTCACCAAATTCAAGCCTTCACAGAAAAGAAACTTGAAGGCATAGAAATTGTGAGTGTTGATAGACGAGTTGATGTAGTCCCTCACCAAAGCCAGCTTCTCTTTCTTGTCTTTAGAAGACAGGATGGGAACCGACAACCCTGCCGTGATCGACTGAATCTTCTTCCCTTCCCAGGTCTTCCATAACCAGTGAGGCACATAAAACAGAAGACCCTGAGAAGAAAGAAAAATATTCTTGATCTAAAAAAGTTTAATAAGTCTGGAGAATGATGGAGAGAGAATCTTCGATCATTTGGACATGATGATGCATTGTTTCTTTCATCCTCTCTCTATCCTCCTGAGCAGACCACTATGCTTTCTATAGCCCATTGAGCTAGCCTCTATAGCTCTATCTTATAACTTTGCTACGACCTAAGCAAGCTACTTTGTTTACACTGCACTCCTCACCTATACTAAGCCCTTATATTGTACTCCTGATCTATACTAAACCCGTATATTGTACGCCTCATCTATACCAAACCCCTATACTATACTCCTCACCTATATAAAACCTATATACTGTACCACTCCCATATATTACTCCGCTACACTAAACCCCTTATCTACATATACTATATACCTATACTATACCCCTCCCTATACTATATACCAATATTATACCTCTCTACAACACTAACATGCCGGTTTTCTTTCATATATTCCTATAGAGACCTTTTTTGTTTCCTTTCTGCATTTCACAATAAGTTAACATCTTCATGTCGGTGTATCGTGTCTTTAATGTGTTAACAACTCAAGTTCAATAAATGACTGCTTCCTTTCGTAGCAAAATATGCTCAGAACTGTTCTTTCGTCCGTTACGCCTGTCAGATTTAGACAAACTTGAGGATCAGCTTTGGCTGGGGCCTTTGTTACGGTTTTTAATTCCCTCTAAAACACATACATACAACAGGATGGCATCCCTGAGTTTTTTTTGCCAGTGTGTCAGGGTCGTCTAAAATAATTCCTCAAGAGTCACCCTCGGTTATTCCATTGAAAAGAACCAAAACCCCTATACTGTAGAAAGTGATGCCGTCAGCTGTAGTAGGTGATGCTTAAAAGACCACTTCAAGCCGAGACCAGCACCTAGAACAAGCATTAACAGATACTGACTTTTTCTTATGACGTTACCTAGTGGACAGAGACTCAGTGTACTCCCTAAGAGTCTGACTCGACTGTCTGCACCAGCTGAACAATTTATTCATGAAAAACAGGTAGGAGAAGCAAGCTGATCTTACGTTTCGAACTAATGACCTCGATAATGAGGGAATTGAAATGCTTCTCTGTCTGTAAGTAATATTATGTTACTCTCATTATTACTTCCCCCACATGCAAGTGCGTGTCATAATATCATATAATCTCGAGCTAGTTTCTAGCTTTCCCGTCTTGCCTCACACCCAACAGAGGGACTCACCTGGAAAACGAGAACAAAGGGCACCCACTGGTAGTAGGCGTGTCGAGTCACATCGTCGTCAGGTAGAGCTTGCCCTATCCCTGGGTAGGGCAGTGACCCTTGACCTGCCACATGAATGACAAATTTCTGGTAAATTTTGATCACGAGTTGTTGTGTGAGCATCTTGGCTTTTTTTTTTCAAGGAAACAACACAGAAATTTCTGATGACCCTATCAGGACGGATGTGGTCTATAGTCTACATAGTAACTTCAAATTTATTTATAGGCAATTAGGGTATTTTTAGTTGCATTTTCAAGATAAACCTTGACCAGTTCCAACCAAGTAGTTTTAACTGCAATGTGACATTACGTGCTTCTCAACCTTTTATTCTTACAATCTCATTCTTACTCATTCCGTACAGAATAATTCAGGCATAAAAGGATGAATTTTTGATTGTGAGAAGTTGTGCGAATATCTGTTCTTTTTTCAAGCACCGAACGCAAAAATTTCTCTGTTAAGTCACGATGACAGAGAAATCCACTATGACAGAAATCCAGCTTTTTCAGATACTCAATCCACTATTGCTGAAATCAATGTTGGGAGTCCACTTCTGTGTTAGATTCTTCAAAATGGAATCGAATCTTCATTCTGCTTGCCCTGAGTAAATATAAAACCTCTAAAGTTTTCTCAGCGTATGTATAAAAGTTTTTATTTTCCTAATGGAGTTTTGGAAACTAAACTACATAAATAATAGGTACGCGACTCAGAAAAATAGGAACTCACCTTTGCTTTGAGAGACAACATTGAGGTTGAAAGAGTATGATTCTAACTGAATCAAGCTTCGACCGCTCCATATTGCTTCGCTAGACTCAAACATCTCCAAACATACCAAACTCAGACAATCCCTTCACTTTATGACGAGAGCAAGAAATTGGCTTGAGAGTTTTTTCCTCGTCCATGACTTTGTATTCTTCTCACACAGGCTGTGGCAATGTGTTTCAACACATTTCTAGGTTCAATAAAAGCAAAGTAAAATAAGGAAAAGAAAATGTCTAAAAAAATAGAGTACAAAAAATAACATATTAATACCATTGTACATACATTTCGTACACAAAAATGCATATTTGGTCTTTTGTTCTACAACGCTTTATTAATCCTACAAATGTTTGGGATTATTTTGGTCGAGCTTGGATCCTAGAAATGTACCACTACACCCACCGTGGAGGTAGCGGGGAAGCGTAAAGGTGGAGTGGATCCAGCAGTAAGTGTTAACCACGTCATCGTTGAGGTATGCACTGCTACCGTGAGCACACCTGCATAGTAAAAAACAATGCCATAGTTTATGTGTCCTGCCCTTTGTAACATCTTTCAAATTGTACGGCACTCCGACTGCTTTCAATCTCCCGTGCACCTTGTGTACACATGGAATCAGAATGAATTATTTTGGTCATTCCAAAGATCAAGTCTGCATGCATATGGAATTAATATAATTTTTTTTTAAATATTCGTAAAGTTTGGTAAGCTATTTAGTGATCAGGGTAAACCAACGTTAATTTTACCGTAATGGGAGACTGTGGCACTCCCACGGTCCTACAAGTTGCTACAAGTTTCTACAAGCTCCTACAAGCTTTACATGCTCCTACAAGTTTATAAAATTTCTTAAAAGTACGTGCAAGTGTTTACAAGTTCTACCATTTACATTGACAAGGTCTGGCAGACGAACAGAACCTGAAAGAGATGTTCCATGTTCAACGAGTGGCAAGCATTCAGGTGCAGTTACACTTACGCCAGGTGCCCACCTAGCAAAACATCAGGGAGTCCTGTTCCACTTGCTGGAATGATCCATAATCTATACCAATGTTTCTCTGAGTTTTTTTCAATCACCGCCCCCTTAGAGCACTATTTGATTTTTTACTGCCTCCTAATGATTATATTACTGTATGTTATACAGTAATATACGCCCCCCATTCAAGACATACCCTCCTACCGCCCCCTTGCGTTTCTTCAAAGCCCTCAGGGGGGCGGTACGGACCACTTTGAGACTGATCTATACTGTGATATAAAATAAAAGCTATCGTGCATTTAAATATATATGTAAGTAAATATATTTCCAGTCTCTCTTACCTATGTCTCCGGATGGGAAAAATTAATTTCAAACAAGCCATTACTAACGAATTGAAATAAAGGGTCAGTCTTAGGCAAACAAGTTTTATAAATATCACAACTAAATTGCTTGTCACATTACTACATTGAGACCAGCCAGATTCATCGAGTATTTCTTATGTAGGATAAGATTTGTGTTTGGTGTCACGTACAATGGAAAAGATGGAGAAAATTCACCTTTTTGAAATTTATGATCCTAAAAGCTTCATGAGCACACGAATATTTGCATATAAAAATATAATTTTATAAAACATTATAATTTTTGTATTTTAAGTGGTTGTATTTAAAACAACAGTGCATTAGGATGCGAGAGTTTTATGCGCAGTGCCCGCAAAATAGGATTCATCGATATCAAAGACACCGATATCGAAGTTTCAAAATCAATTAACCAAAATAATAGATCTTGAAACCTTGATATCGGGATCGTTGATCCCGATGCATACTTTTCCATGAGCACCATAAATAAAACTCTATTTTCGTTATTAGCCTTCTTTCCCCTTCTAAATCGAAACTCCTATGGGAATGCAGCTCTTTTGGAAAATGAAAAATTAATTCATTACGGGAATATTTTCACGTGCAGGCAACTAGTACATCTGAAGTCAAACTACAACGCTCCGTGTGTTAGCAAGCAGAGGGCTGCGACATAACTGTTCTTTGATCCCTAAATCTTCCTTGAAGATTCGTAACTTGTCGATCTGATGCACTTGCAGGAAATGGTTCCTCTACATGTTCACAGCAACATGACAGTATCGACAACATTGGGACATGTTCACCAGGAACATGTGCCTAGTGAACACAGAATAACAAAGCACGTAAGTTACAGGAAGCAATGGACAGGAACAGCGCCTTGGTGGGAACTTCCTGTTATGTCAACACTGTACAGTAGTTGTCTGCATGTCAACACTGTACAGTAGTTGTCTGCATGTCAACACTGTACAGTAGTTGTCTGCATGTCAACACTCGACTTCAGATGTTTGCATGTCAACACTGTACTCAAACTTACACTCCTGTGGGTTACAAAGTTAGTAGGAGCGTCCTCTACAATAACAAACCATGTAACACACTTTACAGTCTACACTAGGTAGCTGCAGTTCACACAACTGTGTGCCATACATATACATCCACCAAGCCACGTGGTTTATACGCTCTATGACATTCAGTGCGGCTTAATTTTTCTTCTGATGTGATTATTATTTAATACAATATTCCTAATTTGTTAGGTATATATTAGATAACTTAATAGATGGGCCGATGCAGGCTCGTAGTTTTGCATCGAACGCCAAATTTTAAATTTCCGCAAAGAGACGTAGACTGCAGATGAAAACACTGTAATGGAAGCAGAGAAGAAGGAAAAAACAGTAATGGAAAAACAGAGAGAAGATACTACGAAAGGAAACAAGGGTTGAAGAGGAGAGCAGAAGAGGGTGGATGACTGGATAATAGAAAGTAGAAGTTGAGTGGATACGAATGAAGCTGAGTGGATACGAATAGAGCTGAGTGGATACGAATAGAGCTGAGTGGATACGAATAGAGCTGAGTGGATACGAATAGAGCTGAGTGGATACGAATAGAGCTGAGTGGATACGAATAGAGCTGAGTGGATACGAATAGAGCTGAG
>VCRD01001587.1:51028-118615 GCA_006783055.1 Trinorchestia longiramus | reverse complement strand
CAATGCCTTTCATAGCTGAGATTACGGAGTGCAGGAATAACCTTCGTTATTTTAAGCTGAATTTTTTGGATTTTGATGTCTCTTCGTAGGGTAGGAGACCACAGCTGCTCTGCATATTCTAGAAGTATTAGCACTAACGCTTTATAGAGCGGTAAGATGATATTTTTTTGACTTGTATTCAAATTTTCTTGCAATAAAAGAGGATCCTACTCGTATTTCTGACGCTTTTTTCCACTTGTTTGTCATGCTTGAGGTTTACAGTGATAATGATACAAAGTTGTCATTGTTGCTGTACTGCTTCAATAAGCGTGCCGTTCATCGTACGTAAGAAATGCTGATTGGTAGCACAAACCGTGTGTACAGGGTAATACGGGCTAGTAAAGCCTACAAGACTGTACTGCTCGCAGAATCTTGGAAATTCTCCGTAGTAGATCAGAGAACATTGAAATTTCGACTGACTATTACAATCAGCCTAATCTACGGACGTTTATTTTGCCCTTTTTCGTAGATTAAAAATTTTTCTGCCCTATTAAACGACACAAACCTACGAATAAAAGAGAAATTTTAAATCAGTGTTTACCGCTTCGACTTCCAAGAATGTAACACTCGAGTGTAATTTGCTCTCAGAAATCATGTACCCCAAGTACATTAAAGTAATTATGCATTAGAAGATAAGACACATACGGTGTTACACGCACCAAACCAACGGCGTCTGGCCGGGCAAAGCTCGTACGTTTTGCTGAGTCAGCTCTCGCGGTCACCCCTTGCCCCCGTCACCAACTTATAAGACTTCATCATAAAACTGACTACGCCTGGCATGGATACCATGAAAGATGGCTGACTACAGCCCAGTATAAACGATGAAACTAACATCGTTAGTACTGGTAATGTGCAATACACACGAGTCTCGTCATGTGCAATACAGACGTGCCTCGTCATGACAAATAAATAATAAAACCCCGCTTAAACGACAAAGCAAATATTAAAGTAGTACTGGTCAACTGGCCATGCACAATACGCACGAGGCGTGAAAGAAGTACAAAAATTATTTCTCGATATTAAACACGTGCACGCGGTCCAATCACTTTCACAGTCGTAAAATTTCGCAGTATTCACTTCAGATTTTCAGTTGTACACTCGTAAACACAGACCTGCAAATGAAGATTATACAGTATACTACAACCATTATGTTGGTTTCATTGTAATTTACAACCATGAACATAACTAGCTGCTATCGACAGCTCTGTAAAAAAGCTTGGTCGTTTTTAAAACGTGTTACTGAACCACTGACGAACACGAAGACGATTTAATCATGTAAGAGAGTCCAAGAAAGCTCTTGCTGTAGAACAAATTAGGAATACCATCATCGATGTTCCACAATGACGAACTGCATAAAGCACAACATTTTTTGTAGTCTAATGTGCATTAAAGAATGAATCCTACTTTTTTACAGTACAGGAGACGGCATCACGATAGTCATGTACCAAATACAATACATAATATTCAGCTTTTAATTGAAGCAATGGGTTCTATTTCGTCCCACATGACATTAAAATGTAAAGTCAGGACTTAAAGCCGTATTAGAATAACCCTGGGCCAAGCTTAAACTAAACAAAATATTTGTACAAACATTTTCACGAGTATAAAAAATATGAACTCCAGTAGTGCATTCTCGCGTGAGGAAATACAGGGTGCAGCAACATAACTTCCTTTTTCCGAAAGAAGTTCCTTCCAAAAAAGGAAGTTATTTTGCTGCAACATGTACATCGCTTTAATGACATGACCAGACATGGATTTCTTAATCTAGTCCCGCTGAGGATTGGATTTCCCACGAAAGGGTCACAGCATGCACGTTGAGACGGAAAGCAGGCTACTTAGCCACAACGATTCTATATAAAAGAATTAAATTCAGCGCAACTTCAAAGTACAAAGGAATGACGTGTGTAGACAGGTTTTTGTACTTGAAAGACAGAAAAAAGTAAAAAGAATCCACCACTTGGAACGAAGCGAAACGTGTTTATGAATAAAAATGAGAAGCCACGAGCGAATTTTTGTAAACTACACCAAAAGTAGAAGCTAAAACTGTTGCTCCACGTCACTACTGTTTCACTTTGCTTTATTAGTGCAAACATAAATTTTTAGCTATTGAAATAGAAAGCAACTCTTTGATGTGGGGAAGCATCTCTGTTTTCATTGAGTAGAACTGTTATTGACCACAGTGACATCCTGCGCAACCAGCGGATGTTTTCTTTCAGAATTCGAGGGTCCGTTCAATATCACAGGCCCCATAATCCGGCCGATCTAATTTGCATGTATAATTTAATAGAAATGCTGCGTATGACCGGCTCACGAAAATGCGACCACCGCAGGATTATTCACGGCAGAAGAGCTCTAATTGCTGAGCCTTCTATGATTCTCCAAGCCTTATCCTCCCAGCTGTTGATATTTGCACGAAGAAGAGAAGAAACGTACCACGAAGTACTGCGTAGTACGTTCATGAAACTCTTTATAAGCACAAGAATCGTTGTCTTCACACGTAATGAGGAACTCGACAACAGTGTACGTCGATTATCAAGGTAGAAATAGAAGTAAATCTTTAATGCAAATTTATTTTCATGTTTGTTCCCGAGTTTGACGACGAGAATGAGATAAAATTGGTTCACTGTCAGGGTCCTTTAAAGCGGTAACAAGTTACTAAAAAGTTAGTAATTAGCCTCTCGGACTCCGAAAACACCATCGAAGGAACGAATGCCAGTATTATGGATAACAAAAATATTTGGTCAATATTTTTACCTGATATGCCGCAAAGGCAACGATCAGGCAAAGATTTAAAACTTATTGAGACGTGAGTCATATTAAAAAATATGTAATATTCTTTCATTGAAACATAAACCAAATAAGGAAGCGAACATTCTTGAAAAATGCAAATTAAAATGATTTACAGGAGTGTAAAAGAGTGTAAAATGATTTACAATATGATTTTATGATTTGAGTACGTGACTTGACTTCATTTTACTGCGAGTGCCATAACTGCGAGTGCCATACAAGTAGCGGCAACATTTATTATATTGATCAATGGGGACATCTTAGTGAAAATGGTAAAAATTTTCGATTTTCGGTTTTTGAGTTGTGAGAAAAAGTATACGAATAAAAAGTTTTTAAATTCACTTTCGCCTGCTATGTTACGCTTAGTTTCGTCGTACCGTGCATTTAAACTTCTCACTAAGATACCGCCCTTAAGTAATCAACAATGAGACCATAAAGCAAGGCTCTACTAATCAATGAATTCCTTCAGTTATTTGCGACTGAATATAATTACAAAATGTGGAACGCTGGTAATACTTTGACTTTTAAACACTATAAAAAATACCTGTGCATACATTCCCTGCAAACGAAGAGAATAATACTGTTGATCCTTGACGCCTCATTATTTTAAGGTATTGGGTAGAAGTAATTATTTTATCATGCATCGTAATTCATCCAGCAGAACCTAAAAAAAGCCAATAAAAATGCATTTAGAATCGGCTATTGGTCAAGACAAACATATCCGTTCAAGCGCAACATTGCACATTAATAAAATAAGTTTAATAGTGTAAAATTGAAAGTAAAATTTTAGCAATGTTCGGTTTAAGGGCCAATTAAGAAAAAACTTTCATCCATTTTTGACAAGGAGAAGCTGTGTTGTTTGTTTAGTTTAGGTCAAAATTTTCTAAAAACCACAGAATTGTTAGTCAAAACTTATTAAAATATTTTTTTTATCAACAGCCATTTAAACGAACGCATTCACCACAAAATTTCTAGAAAATTTTAATGCAAATTTCAATTTAAATCGTAGGTAAATTATAATATTCTCTCAAGAGAGACTACGTGACTCAAAAACTCTTAATAGTGTCGAATCAAACGAGTAAATAAATAATAGTAAATAACAAAATAATTCAAATAACAAGGCTAAATGAATTAGAATGATTTGTTTAATTCCCGATAAAAAGTTCATTATAATTGGTTATACAGTTTCTTATTTTTACACCTACTGCCCTTATGTAGTCAGAGAATACTTTGATAAGAATAAAAGAGACACAATAGATTCGCACAAGCAAATGTTACTGAATCTTTAGTTGGTAATTTGATGCTGTCCCTGAGGAGTCCCAAGGTTTCCCTACGGAGCTCAAGAGAAAGAAAATCATGGAGACAGTTTTCTCAGAAACCACAGCTCTGTCTTTCGCAAAGTTCCATGTCGTTTGCTTTCACGAATGATGTTAGACTCCAAAGAAAATGTTTCTATTTAAAATTAAATGTAGAAATGCTATCACGGCGAATCAGCGAGACAGTACAATAATCAATTCAACTATTTTGTACTTGGGTCCGTACCAGACTCTATACAAAACAGCAGAACACAGCTAATAATTAAATTTTTCAATGACCTACATACCATCGTAATAAAAGCAAAATGATGTCAAGAGAAAAAATGTCGAAAAATAAATAATGATCATATTTTCAAACACAAAGAAGTTAACAAGAAACTGTCGTCAGCTTTGGTAGGCTGAAATTATTTCTGGAACAGGCTACATGCTTTCATATAATGTTAAAGAATTCGAGTGTAAATTTTTTTCACGTCGCTGTGTGTTCAGGCATGTTTTTCCTCGCAAGTCTGAGGGTACGTCTTCAAGCCATACTTTTTTCATGGTATATCAATACCAAATGACCCACAGGGAAATTTATAGAATAGGTTAGTCCCCACTATGATTATTGACTACGGCCATTACATTGAAATAATACTTGAAACAAATTTTCATAACTCCCTACAACACACTAAAAAATCATCTTGAAATTTGTTATAAAAGTAAAATTCTGGACGGAAATTTACTGTGAAATATGCTATTCCGAACACGTAAAATTAAATAGTATTTTAAATAGCATACTAGTATTATTAATTTATCATCATTATATTAAATAATACATCAAACGTTAAATGAAATTAAACAGATCCACAAGTTGAATATGATTTAACGGTCCATGATTTCAATCAAGCCCGTCAAAGACGCTTAAAGAAGGTAACTTTGAATCGAAGTCTAGGCGTCTACAGAACGCTAGAGACTTGTTCTAATTAAGGTGATTTGCAGGACGTCAGCATTCATTAGGTGGTCCCCAGCAGTGATGCAATTATTGACTGGCCAGCAAGAAGTGATGTAGGGGAGTTCATGGTGAGGAGCACGTGCAGGGCAGGACCACGCATGGTCTTCGTCATCACTACCGTGTCTCTTAAGACAAAACACAAGGCAGGAAGGAGAAAGAAATTTCAGGTTATTCTTTTTCAACTATACAAGAACTGAATTGAAAAAAGTGAATTCTAACAATAATAATAAATATTCCTTATAGATTGAATTATTAGTTATAAAGATAAATCAATTATAATGAAAAATAGTAAACTACATTTCTTAGCTCTCTTGTTCTGGTGGTTTTGTTTTTACTATACTTCGTGCATAACGTACTCGCTTCGTATATAAAATTCCTCTTCAAAAAATATTCAATAATTGTGAGATTCCCAGCTTTTAGAGTTCTAAAATTCAAAATAAAGAGCGCTTTACGCACCACACTCTTGTATTTGTGCACGACAAAATATTCCATTTTTCCAAGGCTTGGAACGAGTGAATCATAAAACGTTAGGAAGAATTATAGAACATCAGAATTTTATTTAATTCAATTTGAAATGAATTAAGTAGGCGCAGGTTCTCCTCTGTAGCACAGGGGTACGAATTTCCAAAATGAATTAAAATTTATTGCAGTATTACATCAATTAAACTAAATCAATTAAATTAATACTATATTACATCGAGTTAAATACTAATTAGAATATTAATTAGCCTGAACTAACAGTAAAATCAGAAAAATATGTTCCCATGTGATGTAATATTAAAAATTCTAAGCCTTTAAACTCACATTCATCTGGTCATTAGAGGTTCTTAGAAAGAATTTAATTTGAGATCTACATGAAAACTCGCAAAGGTTTTTTGTAATTAGGATGTGATGAATTTTCCCTCCAACTCGTGATGTTCTCCTTGAATTGTAATTAAAGTGAATGGCACAATATATCCCATGTTTTATAACGTTAGTAACACTAATAATGACAATGAAAGCAACAAAAATAATATTAATAGAAGAGGTTGCAAGTGGAAGAATAATAACTTCCGTGGCAGATGCAGTCGCCCATATTTCTCGTGAGGTCTGAGCGACACATGACGTCTCCTGACATAATGTGCGGCCTGTCGTGTATTTTGCAACAAGCATGCGTATTCCATGAATAATTCATTTTGCCGCATCTGTATTCACGTATTAGTTGTTATATTTCAACTTTCAGGGGCTACAGCGACTGAGAAAAAGACACGATTCGAGTGTCTGTCCTGATAATGCAGATTTTTGTGACGCGTCAGAATGCAAGGGAAATGCAAAATGTAGTGCGTAGGCTCTTCTGATTTTTCAATACACTCTAGATTCTCACGAGATACAACAGAAATTTTCATAAAAAACTAAGATGGACGTGCATTCTCTAGTCTGAACTATCTCAGGTGTCGGTCCTACTAGTTGTAATGCAATTCATATCAAATATGGATGCAGTTCAAGTGGGTTTCAAAATCAAAGAAAAAAAATCCACGATCGATATCAAAGTAAGTATTTTCCTACTTTCATTGCCTCTTAAACACTGAAAATTACTTTACTAAATTAACTGAACAGAAAGAGGGTATAGTCAGTTTGAATTGAAGTCGTGGACAAACTCAACAGAGAGCGCTGGTAAATAACATAATACTTCTTGCAGCTAAACTTTCACGTATCGTATAAACAATAGAGCAACGTGCTCCGCTGCATACCATCGGCTAGCGTAGTACGACTAGCCACTGACTTGAGTACGACTTGTCATTGACTTGAGAACGACTTCAAACTTACTGATATAATTAAACGTTACCGAATAAATGAAAATGTGTAATTATTTGCATGTAATTATACACAGTTTAGTTTCAATACAAATAAATTTAATCTCGTGTGAATATTGAATAGGAAACTAAGTTTTTCTTCTCTTTTGTAACGGAACTGAGATGCGCTTGTACTGATAAAAGGCGAGCTTTCAGTTAACAATTTGAGCTATCGCAATTGTATTAACAATCAGTTACGTGATCGATTACCTAAATCTTTCCTAATAAATAACTTTGTCACAACTGTGACATGAACTTCACGTGCAGAAAAGATATAACCCGGAAACTGCTATATATATAAGGAAATTTCAACCTGTTACATCGTAACTTTTGCCTATAAAGGGCAAAAGTAAAACCAAATTTATTATGCAGATTCATCGTAGATTTTTGAAAAAACGATGGACACATAAACAAATACAGCCAGTGCAAATGAAGGACATTGATGGCCAGATGCACAGAAAATTTGAGGAACGTACAGTGTGAACTTTGCTATAAAATTTTAAACGTGTGGATTGGGGTCCAACACAGTGGCGACCCCAGCCCACAGTGGCAACCCTAAACCACAGAATTGAAAAAAATAAACATCTAATGGTAGCGAGCAGTTCGTAAATAGACGCGAACTGCACTAGACAATACTGTATTCTACGGCAGTTCCAAGTTATTTTTTTTGTATGAAGAACTCAACAGTCTTGCAAAATAATATTCTTTTCCCAGTACTTAATACTTAATTGTTTTAAAAAATCATTTCGAATTTTTGAATATTGTGCGTTATTATGTTGCCATGCTCAGTATAAGAAAGAGTACAACATTACTTAAAATTATCCCTATGTATTTTTGCATTTTGATTAATATACAACTTTAGTCATTAAAGCACCCTTGCCGAACACAGTATATGTATTGTAATACACATACAGCGAGAAAACTTACTTCGTGAACGTATTCTTTTGGCAACATCTCTTCTCCACGCATTCCCAAGTGAGTAATCTTTTACCCTAATAACTCTTCAGTACTCCCTCATGTCTAGCACGACGAGCACCGTTTCCATTTAGCCACGAAATGGCCACTCAGTAACGAACAGCCCCAAGTAAACTCCAGGAAGCCATTATCGTTTGGACTATTCTTTCTCATAAATAATAAAAGTATAACATTACTAATTCATACCAAATTTCACTTAGTGGCTGTAAGACAGGAATATATCACTTTCAGAAGGGGAGATTCCTAGTTCTCGTGCTTTTGGTTGATGATTACAAAGGAGTATTCGGCTAAAACGGGTCTCACGACCTTCGTTGTACCTTCGTGAAGTCATTGTACAACTAAACTGAATTTAACCCCTGAAATAACTTTGCTACTGTCAGCACACATATGCTCATAGCCACTGGGACATAATTAATCATACCCAAGCAGTAAAACTGCAAGCGCAATAGAGTATCTTTAAGTAATTTACTTTATCGTAAGTTACTTGTTTGCCAGTTGAAATAATAAATTCATGCTGCACCGTGAATTTTTAATCTTATTGACTTTTATTCCTCGGATTAACATGGAAAGTACCTGTTCAGATTTTTTCCTCTTACTTTATTGATTCAATCTTCAATTGTGAAAAATTTCTTAAAACGAAATTTTCACAATTTATTTGTATCACAGAATTTTGAAAGATCTTTGTCACTCCTATAGATTGTTTTAAGCGGAGCATCCGCTCACCTCCTTAATCTTAGTTTGAACAGACAAATATCTGGAATTAAGCAGAGGTATTCGTAGATAAACTTCGGATCGCTCTGATGCATTAATTTCTTAAAACAAAATTAGCAGGAACCATCTGTTGACCAACTCACGCTGAAAGAGGAATTAAGATCGGCCAGCAGTTGACCAAGTTCGCTTTGAGGCGTGCATAATTTAATTCCACAGCGAAACAGAGCTGAGAATCACTCAGCCGGAGTCCCAGCGAAGTTCGGCGTGAGGCTGTTCCGCTTTAGGCGACCAGACTTGCCTGATGTTCGTTGCTGTGGCTGGGTACTGGTTAGTTGCTACTTAGTTGCGGCTCTGCGCACGTTAGTATTAACTGCACTTGACTCTGCGCAGATTAGTTGCTAACTAGCATAAATGTATGAGCACGTTAACTGCTCTTGAGCTGCGACTCAACAGATTCGTCGTCACAGCTGCGGTTGTGAACTAGCAAGATGTTACAGCTGAAACAATGAACAGGTTAGCCGTTCCAGCATCGGCAGCGAGGTGATTTTTTTACGGGTGAGGCTATGAGAAGATTACTTATTACAACTGCGACTGAGAGAAGTTGGTTACAAGAATTGCAACTCTGTGTACACCAATTGCAAGAGTTCTGGCTACGATCAATTATAGCGTAGCTTCCATTTGTGTAAGTTTTGTAACACTATCAACGACAACCGCTATTTTGACAAATGTACGGTTTTTATCTGATACCTTGAATAGCTTTGTTGAAATATTTATTTAGCTACAAAATGTTTGCTCTATATGTTAGTTTCATTTGAAGCATAAATGACACGTTTCTAAAAAACTCGCATTAAAAATAAAAGACACTGCTTGTCCACTACGCACCTAATTCAGAAGTACGTAAAAAAGTAAAACCGGGCAAAATTTTAGTTAATTATTTTTGAAATCTTAAACACGTTTGAGAGGAACTTGGAGGAGGTGTTGGTTTTCAGCTACAGAGTAAATTAAAGCCCAAGATTGTCAATCGAAATTCCAAACAGTGGACGGAAGCTTCTTTAACCCAAAATCAAACGATAAAATATATTGAAAAACTTCTACTGTGTGCGATGAATGGAAGCTTTTTTCAATCATGCAAAACTGCGTTTAATGGACAAAATGTTTCTCAGAGAGGAGTCAGTAAAGAAGAGCAGAAGTCGAAATGTGATTGCAACGACAGCGCGCCGTCTGACCTGTTGTGACTTCTAGAAAAAGCACTCGGACAGTCTGATGACCGTAGATACAGTTCGATTTACGAAAAGTAGGCTCCACTGTTGTTTGCTCCTTCAAAACGGTCGGTCAATGCATAATAAAATCATAAAAAGCAACATTGCTACCTAAGCTGACAGAATATTTTGTTCCTTTAAAATGGATGCAGTCCATGATTTAGTGCAATGTAATGAGGCAAAAAATGCTGAGATGGACTATTAGTTAAATACTTCACGACCTCCATTCAGTCAAAAACAAAACGTTTCGGAGTACTATACAGGGTGTCCATAAATCGTCTCTTTACCACTGCAAAAATTTATCACAAATGCGATTGATGACATTTTATTCAGATTTGTTCTGCTGTATTCAGTGTTTATTTAAGTTTTTAATCACATTTTGCATTTGTGTATTTCAGGGATCCTGTTTTTGAAAGAGAATGAGAGACTTTTATAAGAGACTTTATGAACACCCTATACATTATATCATTCTCAATACGAAGTTATGAACAAAGCCTACAGTTCAACACTGTGTAGTACTGTGAAAAATAAAAAATGGCATTCTGGAGTTCTTTCAAATGAAATTAGAGTGACAAAAGTTACTAGAATGTGTTAAAGATGTGATTAAACTGAAGGTAGGTCGAAGAGCCTGAGTACACACTACAAAATGTTAATTTTCATGAAGTATTTGGGTGAAAAAAGTCCCACACTAAACACCTTTCGACAGTTGACTGCCGTAAGTTTGACATGCTCTCAAGCTTCTTTGGTGATGAAAGACAAGTGGCGTTCAGTCATATTTCAATCAGCGATCGTATTCTGCCTCACAGAGGTGATAGTGTTTCAAGGAAAAAGACTCTCACCGAAGGCGCGTTCTTCATTACGATATGGGTTACGGTGGCACAAAATGGGCGTCTCTTGATTTTCTATGAGATCAAAGTGAAACTTGAAAAAATAGTGTCAAGGACTTTCTTCATTTATTACTGTTATCCTGAACTTCACAGTATTTCAAAGTTCATATTTGCTTTAGCACGCTAGACCCAGCATCTCCATCACCAGAAAAAAACTCTGGACAAGCTAGCGCCTGATATTTTTTACATCACATCGAAAGAGGAATGGACTCGTTCCGTCCTTTTCACACCGGAAACTTCTGAACTTGCATTTTGGAATCTTGCAGAACAAGTTTTTAGCAACATACTACCGGTTTTCACAGTCTCTGAAGTCAAATCAAACGAAGGCATGAATCGAATTTCAACAAAAAGTTATGCGTGCGTCCAATCAATCATCCGTAAATAGTTTTCCGTGAGTTTCACGCCTTCAGGACGGTAACAATAAAACTAGACAATAAATCAAATCTGTGGTACATGCTCTCAGTTTTTGATATCGTAAACCTATCAAAACATCTTTATTAAACAAAAGTGCGAAGCGTGATGCAGCGTTAAATATTCGTGAATCAACTCATTGGTGCTAATTATAGTCGTGTTCGTTTTAGGGATATGTGTGTGACGGACTTAGAGACGTATTTGTAATTCTTAGGATTTGTATTCCCAAATTCTATAATTAGTTCATCACTAGTTGAATTTAACGATTAATTTCGAAAGAACTCGTACAATATTGTAGCTCCCGCAGTGCATAGATCTCCAAAACGATCGTCCAATTTAAGTGGAGGCCCCGCAGTGTGCACGGGCTCTAACGTCAAGGGTCACTGCACAGTAAGTTAGTGAATGAAAGCCCTGTTAAGACCAACAAATGATAAGACCAAGCTCTTGCGGCTCTCTTCCAATAGCGTTTTCTCCCATTCTTACTGCTGAGTCAGCAAACACAGTAATTCGACTCAAGCTCTTCTGCCTCATGTCCCATCATTTCCTCATAAAATCTCTTATTATTGGAAACCCTGCATGGACTCATAAATAACGTTTCCTTCTGGCCGTGCTCATATCGCCATACCACGCTCGTTTTCTCATCTCAAATGGAAGATCTCGTGCCACCAACTGAACAGCTTAAAGACGATATGAAAACGCAAAAATTCACACGTCTTCTTCAAATTCGCAGCACCGACTTTAAAACGATGTCATTTTCACAGCCGTTGTCAATAGTTTAGATCGTGGACTATGAGAACCTACATGCAGTGTAAATTTTATTAAGCCATTCGTTAAATTATTCCAGTATTTATCGTCTATCATCTTTCTGGGCACCCTTTTATCGGCAAAGCGAGTGTAAAACTCGGAAAGAAGCATACAAATACGGGAATTTTTCTTTCCCCGGTATTCGTTCGGAGCACCACAATATATCTTTTAACCTATATTAGCTAATGAGAAACCAAATTCAAAACAGGGCTGAATGCGGTGCGCAGACAAATGTGAATACTGCTACGGTGGAATTTCCATTCCTAAATGAACTGGAAGTTTTCCATGTTCCCGTGCTACATGGAAAACGTAATTTGTTGACACACACAGGAACAACAGCGCGTGACATACATAAATGTTACGTAACAGGCACAGTACTAGTAGAGATTAGATCACAATTCATGGTCAGGTTAAATTGAGGATTAGCTTCGCAACATTGCGATTTGTGCAGCAAATTAGTATTGAAGATAATCGTGAAATTAAAAAAAAATATCAGCAACCTGCCAACAATAGTTAAAAAAACAGTGAAACATGATTATATCAGATGCTATGTTAAAATCAATGAATAACGCTAAATAAATAAAAATATAAATGATTTACCTACTTCCTCGAGGAATGTGGTTGAGAGGTGTCCGCTTTTGATTATTTAAACATTCTAATGAACAGAAAACGAAGTTCTGAATTGACCCGAATCAAAATTAGCCATTGCTAAATTTAATCAATTTGATCATAGGCAACAGTTTCACAGTGCAGTCTGGTGCTAGGATGAGGATAAGAATAAAAGTCAGCACTGATATGAAGGCCGCCATGCCATGCTCCAACAGTTCAGCTAGTTCGCTGTGATGCAAAATACGCACAACTTAAATAATTTACATGAAAATTCCCTGCCGACAACCAATACTTATATACAACGAGAGATGACCCCTGTAGTAGAATAGCATGGAAAAAATACCGTGGGGTAACTCTAATAATATATTCGAAGGATTACCTTACAATTCTTCAATTGATGGCTAACAAAATACAACACACTGCAGGTATGATCTGAAGCTTAGTGAGCATAGTTAACATGATAAATGTAAAAAGTATTTTTCTATGCTGGTGTAAAAATGGAATGTTAAAACAAGACTGACTCAACAGCGCACGAACTACTAGAATTAATGTTAGAAAATCGAGGAAATGACTTCATACGACTATATTAGAAATCTAGATATTGAAAAAACCGCAACGTTCATTTTTTCAGATGAAAGACAGTGTACCTGGCGTCATCTGGAAGCTTGCACTCCAGCGTCGTCTGGTTGGTGTACATCTAAGCATAGCGCTGGCTCGTATACAAGACCGACTGCCACAGCCCCTTGCTTCTGTACATTCTTGTCGTTAAAACTTAATGACTAAAAAAGGAGGGGAAACGCCTAACCCACGCTTACAAATGTGACTGAATGAGAGCCATGAAACACTCATCCTCCCATAGAGACAGCTGCAGCCGTAAGGCAACAGTTTCCCAGAATTAGTGCTACGCAGCTGTATTTTAGCGCGTACTATTTTACAACAGACAAGTAAATGTTGCACGAGATCCCACAATGAAATTTGTGCCAAGCTCCTCAGAATTATGATTCCTGCTAACTTCAACTTTTCCTGCGTACGTTGCGCACGTATATTATTCAAGGAATTTTAAATCTTGAATTTATGTTAAATAAAAAATCTACCCACGCATTTCGGCATGCAAGTGGACTGCTGTGTGATAATCGAAGACGCGCGAGCTTCCTTCCACTTTGACTAACGGAGAGAAGACTGCGTGAGCTAACGATGTGACCAACACAACGCTGTTGTCATACGCCAAAGAGGCACAAAAGCAGGAAAACAACCATTTTAATACCAAAAAGAAGTAGAAATTTTGAAATAGAGTATCAGAATAACACAGAAAATGAAGCAAGCGAAGATTTACTCAAAAAAACTAATGATTTCTTCAAAAAAGAAAACTATTTCTGAAACTATTGTATTCCATGTTCTCATTGATAATCTCTTCGTTCAAATATTTATACAGAAATTTGTACTATTTAGACCACTGTCAATGAATGGGCATTCAGACAGAAATCACAGGTGTTTTCTCGTATTAAACACAAAACAATTTCAACTGATATTGAAAACATACCTACCAAAATGCTGTAACAGACTTTCGTATACAAAAATAATCGGAGTGAGACTATTGTAATATACTATAGGCTACTAGAAACAAGACCAACTGCAGTAAGTGTGCATTTATGTAGCCAAAACACTCATTAACGCAATTGTTTACCGATATATTTATTGGAACCACCGTTTTTTTCACGGACAACAACCCAATAAACAATGCAAACGAGCTATTAATGGTTCTTAAAGTCTCATTCGGAAGAGCTAATAAAGAAGGACCACTCTTTGAAGTTCCACAAGGAAGTAAAGGGTGCAACAACATAACTTCTTTATTTCAAAGCGCTTTGCTTTGTAAAATGGGAAGCTATGTTGTCGCACCCAGTAGTATACAATATAGAGAGCAGTGCCTTTAGCATGCGAGAAAAAGAAGAACAGCAAACCGAGCTCGGAGTTCTTGCGATGCAGTCCAAGTGCAGACCTCAGATGGCCTGAGAGCCGCCGCAGAGAGCCAGCAGGTACTCCAGCCTCCCAGCTCCCAGGATAAGGTACAAACGAAGCAGGTTTTCCTGCCCCACGGCAGCGCAAGATTTACACTCGATTGTTATTTCCCTGGAGACAAACAGATCGACTCGGAGCTCTGGCTGGAGTGTGTTTGATGCAGACGGACGGCCATTAGCAGGCCGCAGCCAGCCAAACAAGGCAAAGGCATACCACCTACCTTCATGTGTGCTATGTTTGACCTTCTGAAGCCATCATTGAATATGCAGTGTCTATATTTTTAAGATAATAAGTCAGCACATCATGAACTTTACATTGAAAAAAAATATAGAGACGGCCAAGGCGCAAGGAAACGCAACGTATAATCGTCTAAATCCTTGGGTAATAATAAGACATATAAAAACAGAGACAAATGAAAAACAATCACAAGTGAATTATATGGAGATTTGTAGGTTTTACAAGAGCAGTTTTAGCATTTGTGCATCAATAACTATCCTCAACATAAAAAAATTCGCTGTAGGTATACCTGGAATACAGGCATTTGAATTATGTATTTTGAAACATTCCTGATCTTAAAATTTAGTGCAATGCAAGCAGCTTAGGAAACAGAAAAAAACCCAAGTTCTTCGCTGCGGCCAACGAGTTTGGAATCTCACAAGCGCACGCTTGATGAATCGCTGTTAATGTTGTTCGTAATTTCAGTTGGTACGCAATTTATAGCCTTGACTGAGGACAAGTATAGACTGATTTACGAGGGGGACGCGAGAACGGTTAGTAGCGGCTTAGAGTTAATTCATTAAGTGGCTCAAGTGTTCTGGAGACAACGCATCACTGTCGGGAAGCTTAAAATCATCTTCAGGGAGTAAACAAAATTAGCGAGCTGGATGGCAGCTGCAAGCGATTCCAGAACACCAGTGTCTCTTCAAGCTCTGAGGTTGAATGAACGCGAGATAAATCATTCTGGGACCTTGATCACACAAAATCCTAACGTGAATGAGTATAGTTTTCTCAAAATAAAGATACTCGTAGGAATTATTAGTATTTTCATACATTAGGTAAATCAATTATCAGGCTCGATTGTTAAACAATTTGATGAAACATAAGCATAAAATAGATTTGAGCTTCAAAACGTGAGAGTATCGGCTTGATCATTTCATCTAGGTTAAAACCGTATAATTTAATCTAGTATGGTTGACCTAACTCTTGAAAAATTTCATCATATTCTTTAGGGAATTTCAATATCCTACTAGCTACGAGAACAATTTTCCATGGACAAGAAACTTTTGAGGGTATCAGGCCAGGAAGAGCGTGGGAGGAAATCTTGTTTCAGGAAGAGGATGGAAAATTGCAGTTAACACTGGATGGTTGGATATCGAGCTTTTGAGAGATGATCCTGGTCGCAACAGCAATGAAGAAAGCTCATCAAAGCGAGATGAGTTGGGCGAGATCACCAAACGGCAAGTGGACGTAATAAAGCCTCTATCGCCCATCGTCTCTAAAGTTTTTACGAGTACATAACAGTGCCGGTTGACGATGCGAGCAGTAACTGCCGATGCGCATCGAAGGTTGAGTCTTGTGCAGTTATTAATGCGGGCACACTTCGCCGCAAACGCGTACAATTACGCTCTTCGTTTGGGTGTAGGAACAACAGCCTGATCTGCAGACCCTGTTGCCGCAGATAAGCTTTTTATGACCGCCTCCAGATTTTGCCAATGTTTATAAACGAATCTGATAGACGTAGTAGAGGAGAGCTATAGGATATGGATTGGTAAGATAATATAAATAGGAAATACAAGTAACAAGTTTAAACATTTTATTCACAATTTCTGTACGATTAGAGCACGCCTATAAAAAATAAAAGAAGTATCCTGTGTTTACCAATTCTTTCTTCGCCAAAAATACACAATATATTTTCAACCGAATGAAAAGTATGCGGCTATATGTAAAACATTAGAAGGATTGCAATACTCCTGCACTCAAGCTAGCAGGGAGAACTCTTCAAATGAAGGACGAGTGACAGGAAGCCTTTCGTTGGGCTTTCCATTTCAGGAGCTGACACCAGAGTAAAGGAGGAACAAACCACGTATTATACAGAAGCCCTAATGGTGACGGGAATACAATGGAGCCACGGTTTCGTACGAGTCTAATAAAGGTGGGAAAAGTGGACGAGCCCGAACAAACAATGATTTCAGCAACAGCTTACAAGCATGTGCGGCCATTGAATGCAATGAAGACACAGCCTCGCAGTGCGAGCTACACAAAGGTCACTCGTCTTCAGCCATTGAAGCAGAGATACGCAAATCAGTCCTCACGAGGTCGTAGGCATTAAGCTCTGAAACGTTGCTCGGCATCTCTAAGGACGGACGATCATATAAAGCATGCAAGCCCCAATTAGAATTTAACACGCACCAACTTGCACAGTTCGTCACGGGAACAAAAGCAGAGGCTCGAGATGCCATGATTGGTCGTAGCACTTCGGCTAAGGTTCACCGTACAATGAATCTTGCTTGCTAGACAAATGGTATGCAGGTCTCCCTGTTAGTCTGAAAACCATGGCAGTGCTTCACAGCACATGGCGGATGCGCAAAAATTATAATTGGTAGCACTAGAAATAAGCAATATTAAACAACGGATCGATTTCCTGCAAACATTGTCCACAAAGTTTTGTCTGCAGCATTAAGTCAAGTTCTTTTTAAGGGAGTAGGGCAAGTTTATAGACCAATCACCAAAAATTAATCAGATTGATAAATGAAATCAAAATATATTTAGAACATTAACAATCTACTCGATTCTTTTACTTCATTTAATGATAAAAAAAAGCATCACAAAGCGTGTTTAAAAAGATTTTATAAATTTTGACGTTCAAAGACGGTTGTGGAAGAAATTTTACACAATAAAATTATAGAATAAAGAAAATAAAACACCTGAGACAATCATACAAGTCGGTAACAGGGTGCGCCGGCCATCACATAAGAGCTAACGAACAGTTAAGAAATTGAATCTAAGGTTTATCAAGCAGTAAAATTAAAATCAAAGTATTTATCATCAGCAGTCAGAAGTTGCAATTCAGTTGTGGGTAGATAGGGATAAAACTGAGGTAATGTTCTCGTTCGATGCTCACTAAAGACAGTCACTACTAAATAATCATACTTATCCTTGCAGAAAAATCATACTTATCCGTTCTCGATATACGTACGCTTAAAAAATACTCTTTTCATACTTCTATTAAAGCTAAAATAGAAATATGCTTCAGAGACACCGAAAAAATTACTCTTAAAGATGATCACAAAGGCCTGGTATTACTACCTCTTCAACCACACGCACAATACATGTAGTCACACAGTATCCAAGAGCCTATGGTGTAACTCCCCAAAAGGTGAGGAAGAGACACTTTCAATCGATATCAGAAGTTGAAGTAGCAAAATTTAAATCACTCTATTCTGATATGGGTGTCATTTTTCGTCATCTACGTGATTCAAGTACGTGATTTCTAGAATGTTACAGAGGCATTCAAAGACAGCAATAAAAAAAACAGAAAATGCCTTAAAAGATTGCCTTATTTGGCTTTCCAATAAAACTAAACTTCAAACGCAAGTGGAGTTGTAATGAAAGACTGGCATAGTACAGAATTCGCAGAAATAACTAAATAAACAACGCCAAGGAATGAAAGTACACTATATAATTTTAGTACGCCCAACATACATACGACGGCTTCCGCCTTTTAATGTTCGTGTCGTCCTGACATCTAATCTAAAATTACTCGGGCACTCACTTGCAACTCTCAGTGGTAATTTTCATGAGGTTCCTGAATATTTTCTGATTTGAAAAGGCTAGCGAGTTACTGACCGTTCTAAAACTTTTTTGTTTCGTACATTAGCAGAATATAAAATCATTGATCATCTTGTAACCCAAAAACCCGTTACATAGGGTAAAAATCAAATAAAAATTATGTTGTCCAAAATTAAATAACAAATGTAAGAACTTCAAATTTTCAAAAAAATGTGAACCAATTGTTTTTAAATTTTACCGAGAGTTAACATACAGTACTTGAACTATTACCCGAATTTTCAGGTTACCTAAATAATACTACCATAGTTATTTAACATTTTATTATTTTTTGTGAGTCCAAAATTAAATAAATAACGTTTTCACCTAAACATGATCACAAAATAGATCACAGATAGTTTTTTTAATATTTAGCACTACACTTTTGTTTTTAATCACTGCAGTGCATCTACGAACGCAGGGTTTTAGCTAATCTTTACATTGAGCGATGGTAATCTTGGCCCATTCCTGTTCTAATTTTAGCCACAAATCTTCAACCGTTGTTGAATTTCTAGATATAAAATTTTGTCCTATAATCTTCGATAGGTCTTTTACTGAATTCATGTCAGGACTCTGAGAAGGCCAGTCCATAACCTCTACTCCTTGATTCTAAAGATAGCCCATAACGAGCTTTGCCTTGTGGTAGGGAGCACTATTCTGCATAAAAACAGGAGTATCAATCCCAGAATTATGCAAAACCGGCACAACATGTTGTTCTAACACATGCTGTAAACAACGGCATTAACTTTGGCAATTAAACGCACAAGAGGTGCCGTAACCTGTTCTGATATAGCGAAAGCATCGCACTTACCTCACCAAACTTAAGAGCTTTCCTTATACAATTTGATTTCAAACTTTCACCAATTTTCTTCCCTTGACAAACTGTTTACCATCGCTACCAAATGCATTAAATTTAGATTCATTAATGAAAAATACATTGTTTCAATCATCGTCTAACCAACGGACAAGTTCGTTTGCAAATTTTAAGTGTGCTGATTCTTTTTCTTATCAGCGGCTTTTTTCGATGAGATCTTGCATAAAGGTCTATTTTAAGCAATCGCCTGGACACGGTTCGTAACGCAACATATCCCTCTCTTCTTTTATTGTAGTATTCCTTGGTCTACCCCGCATCTTTATATTAATTAGCCTTTAAATTTTATAATGTTTCGCAATTCGGCTCCCAAGACTTTCACAACGATTTATCAGTTTAGCAACTTATTTAAATGTATGATTTTCCTTTCGTAGTTTAACAATTTTTGCTTAAACAGCTGCATGAACTTTGATTCGTTTTGACATGGTTACAAATGTTGCAGTGATGTTAAGCAACCTATATTTTCTTTATCTCCTATTATAAGAAAAAGGGTTATTTCAAAATTTTCTTGTTTTCATATTTTGTTCCTTAATTTTGGATACTCAAAAAGTAATAAAATTTTAACTAATTAGATTATTATTTCGGCAACATGAAAATTTGAAAAATAGTTCAAGCACTATATGTCTACGATCGGTGAAAATTTAAAACAATTGCATCATTTTTTTACGATATAGACGTTCTGATAGTTCCTCAATTTTGGTCAGCACTGCATAAAAACAGGAAGATGCAGATAGCAGAACAATAAAAACAATGAGGGAAATACAAAAGAGGGCGAACAAGTAGCAGAACCCAGTACTTTGTCCTGCCGCCTGATTCTCTTTTCCACGTTGCTAGGTTCCTTTATAGTCACATATCGGTGCAATAATTACTCTATCTGCATCCATGTTTGGTCTTGACCCAGGAATCGTTTTATCAGGCACTGGGCACACACATTGCATGTTGGGCAGTCGCTGTCACGGTACTCCGGCGCGGCCGACACGCAACCTCGGCCATTACGACCTCATATATAACGCGTATTCCATTTAACTGATCACGACACGGCCGAGATCAAGGTCTGAAATAGAACTCTTTCACGAGGGGCGTTCGAACGTAATTACCAACAGGTATGAAAATAATTTTGCCGAACTTTAATCTAGAATAAATATGTTACAGAGCAGAAAATTAATAGCCTGCTGTTTGAGTTCGGTGAAAAGACTATAAAAAGCTGCACTCACAGCCGAACACGATGCATATAGTGGTCATCGCAAAATGTTGTTCTTGTGATATTTGTATGAGCTGAAAGTTTTGAACAGGGTTGCATCAAAGAATTAATCGAACACCAAAACCCTATTAAACGTGGACATAAACAGCATAAACATAGGAAATACCACTGCAAGTAAATACTTTCAATATAACAGAAGTGGAAAGTTTTACGCGTGGAAAAAGCGAGTAGACTTTTCGAAACTGAGAAAAGTTACCACGAACATAGTTTAAGATAATTCGTTGCACTTAGTATTTTCAAATAAATGAGCAATAACATTTTTTCATTATTATTTCTTTTTGTTCTATTCTCTGTACATGGAATTCTCGTTTACTGCATCGCCGTGAATTCTTCGGTCAATAATTAATTTTAAGCCTATTGAAAAGCTACCCAAAAACCATCACATAATGGATCTGAATCTTGCCCTTATCTTCTTTCGTGCAATTTTCCATTGAAAGCTGTTTGCTTCAAAAACTCAAAGTTAGGCTTGATTTGCGGAGAAAATTCTAGCCCTTCACCTGCTCAACTTTGGAAGATGAGCAATCTTTTTTCAAAATCGTGTGTTGAAAAGAGTTCTTGAATCTTCATCGCCTTTCTCCCCTAATAGACACGACCATGCTTTCTCTTGTGAGGTTTGCCTATCATACTCTCGATATGCATTCCAACTGGAGCACAAAGGGCTTCATGCATGCATCTCAGAGTTTAAAACCCAAGTGATCATAAGTTATCATTAATGAATCTTTTTTGCTGAAGGAGTTCCAATAATAATCGCAAACTGTCGGGCGCCGGAAGAAATGTAAATCAATGATAATAGAACGCAGCTAACCATGGTGAGACCCGGAGATTGTGCAACAATCTAGGTGCGATAGTGGGCCGGATTGGTGAGGGGGCCCTGGATGAGGGCAGTAGCAGCCATGCATACGAAGGCGGTCGGCACAGTGCCTCGCATGGCTGATGTCGGGTCAGACAAAACGCACTGTCTCCTTCTAACGCGCAGCACACGCCAAGAATTGCCTGAGTTACGCCTTCGAAATTTCCTATGCGCCTCCACAGAATTTCTGCCGAGCAGGTTTGTCATGTGAAAGACGAAAGTGATTCATACTTTTGTATCAATTTTGCTCGAAGAACGGCGTACCCGCGTAAACCCAATACCAGTTACGTAAGTACGAACCTTGAGTAACGCGTACTGTGTAGCAGACACGAAGAAGCTGATCTTGTGTTTGGGAGACCTGTTAGAAAAGAGTTAGCAACGCTGGGAGTGACATATACAGTGTTCACGTTGCTTGTTTTGTTCAACTATCTAGTGAAAGTTTATTCAACAATTTTGAAGGCACCAATAACTCCTCTCAGACCACTGTGATGAGCAATAAAAAACGTTTATTTTCTATTGCATGAAAGATCAGCTAACTAGGACGTTTCAACGATGATGTCAAAAAGTATTTATTCTGATTACAATTCCCGCAGCATTGCCAAAATATTCTTGAGCAAGTAAACACAACTGAGGCTCTGCTTGCTTCACTAGTTCGCTCAAGAAACCAATGAAACTTACGTGTTTAGGCGAAACTTAATCTACTCAAAAATCCAATAGGAAATGGGTGTAAGCAATGAATGACGAGTTAAAATACATATCGATGAAACTTTACTGTACCTGTAATAGAAATAGCCAGTTGTACACTCCCCGGGGTAAAAATGGTTAGAATTTACGGCCAGAAACAAAATTCTTCAGCATTCTGTTCCTAACACGGCATGTAAACTATTATGAAATGCTAAATTTGAGCCCATTTATCTATTTTGAAAAATATACATTCACAAACAGATTTGAGGAACACAAAGAGGCTCGGCACTCAATGCAGCAGCCTGAGTCACATCATCTGTTTGACCAAGCACAAGTCATGGTAACTCAATCGAACACAAAAGTGATGAAGTTTTTACAAACACAAATGCTAAGGAAATCGTAGATCTTACGTACATATTATTCCTAAAGAATTTCGAAGATCAAGGTAAATTCATTTCTATCAGTTCGATATACCATGAGCGTATTGTAAGAAATAATGGAAGAACATGCTCCAAAAAACATTTTGCGCTTAATCAAAGGTTATTGCGTTGGATACTGCCACACTCAGATCTACGCAGAAGTTGAATAGCAAATACAGAGGATGAACGAAAAAATTAGGATGAGTTAAATTGAGAAAATATTTTCAAGAAGTTGATCGTGCTGCTGCGTTTCCAAGAGCTTCGACCAAACATGGAACAGACTCCTACAACTTACGAACTTTGCGCAAAAGAATTATCAAATATTTCTTAAGACAAAACCTTTTTAAATTCTTTCACCGACGGATAGCGGTACTAATTTCTTGCGCAAGTCTCACGAACTCTCCATTGATACTAAATTAAACAAAGCATTTAGGACAGAGTATGTATTCTAGATCATATTTGTGCTATTCAGTAAGTTAATTTTGCACTACTCTAGCTATTGGAGTGTGGTCATATGACATGGCACTTACTATCAGAAAACAATTTTTAATCTCTATACCATTTTATGAACTTGAACTCGTAAAATTGCTATATAACCGTTCCTATCAATTCTACCATACATGGTAACGAGAAGTAAACGATAAGACAACCCAAACCATCAATGATGTGTTTCATTGCTTTATTGTAAGGAGAGTGCAGTTAGCATTGAGGACTTGTATTGAATACCTCCAGACATGTGCATCCCTCTTAGTGGCAAAAGTGGAATACAACTAGCAAAAATACATTACATGCATTCATTGATCACTCAATAAATCAGTGTGAACCACATTTGGCAAGGAACATTCGCATAAAAAATTAAAATTTCCTGATGGTTGTTCTTCCTTAATAATATACTTTATGTAGGTACCGGTGAACTATTTTTGTTGAGATCGAATTTTGCAGCTGCTGATTTAGTTCAGCCGTCACTTTAGGAGCAGACTTCTTTTTTTTCGCCATGTGCTTTAGTGCCCCTTAACTTCTTCCATAAATCTCGAGGTTCCTTTTCCAATTACTCCCCTCATGAAGATATTACCGTGTTTCTTGAGTTCCGTTATGGTCTGCAGTACAATAGCCATTGGAAAACAAAGTTAAGTAGTTTTGGAACGATGCTATTGCCTTGTGAGGTCCCACAAAAACCATTTCAATATCCGAGGCCACACACAATAGTTTAATTTTTAGTATAACAGAGGAAATAACAACAAAGAATTTTCTAATAATGAAAAGTCACAACAAATAAATTATACCTCTAACTAAATCTTTTCAACAAAAAATCGAAATTATTTTGGTCATTCAGAAGAATTAACATATACAGAAACGAAAACAAACGAATAAGTGTTTTAGTTATTTTGACCAACCACTGTATATGAGCCACAAGTACTAATGCAGCCTTTTCAACTATGGATATGAACTTTATTGATCAACATTTTGAAGTCACACTTCAGTGAAGCAATGTGAAGAAATGCACACAAAATCTCGCAGGCTCACTGGAAGCCATGCTTTAAAAGCAGCAGTATCTGTTTAGCGCAGAAGTTCGTCGATGCATACCGCATTCTCTTCAACACAAAAGCACTAAAGCTAAATTGAAATGCCAACTATCGGAATTGAGCACAAACATTTGCAATAGCGCACTCAATGACATGATGCAAGCTACTGACGAACTCATTGTAAAATGAGAGAGCGGCGTGCGAGCTTCAAGACTAATACAAAATTTAATGGAAAAACTAAGCTCTCACCCAAAAAGAGGAAAGTGCTCCGTAGACTTCATTCAGCAAATTCAGAGAGGAGTTTTATTTAGATTAGATAACTTTAGTTTGATCTGTGTACTAGAGAACCAGCATTTATTTCAATCTATAGGATGACCGAGGAAACAAATCCAGAAACAACCTGGGATATTTCGAAAAATTGCAGTTCCTCGTGAAGACTAGCAAATAGCTTTTCAAGGTTCAGTACATTTGTGACAAATACGTGGTATACATTTAATGACAACATCACTTCAGGACAGGAAGTTTTTTCATAGATTTACTCTGTATTTTACATCTCGCATACAATTTCGACCGTTCTTCATCGAACCTTTAAATATTTCGTATATATGCCCTATGTTCGTCTCTAACGGGTTATGAGTATTAGAAAGTAGGCCTTTAAATATTTCGTATACATGCACTATGTTCTTCTCTAACGGGATATAAATATTAGAAAGTAGAAATATTACAAGACGAATACTTGCACAAACTCGTAACTGTACTCATCAAAACATGTGATCTACATTAAATGCATTTGAATCACAAACACAAATGGTCGCAAGAAAATAAGGAAAAAACTATCTGAACACAAAGACTAAGTCTATTTAAGAGATTTTTTAATTTTTCGCGTTTGAATGAAAAGAAAATATCCGTTTTTCAGAACTTGAATGAACAATTAAATACTTGCACACTATCGGTTTTTTTTCCTACTTTCTATTGGAGTATACAATTACAGAACAAAGGCATACCTCCATAAATACAAGACGTTAGCACTCCAGCCATGTACTCAAGATGCAAGCCAGAAAACGGAATTTACAACTGAACGCCACGACAGGTCATTTATTTTCAAGGTTTTATGATTTTTTAGATGTAGTCATCATTTGTGAACAGTAATTCAAAGCGAGTAGCTAAATTCTTACCTTCAATTCTTGCTTAATTTTGAATCAGCTGAAACCAACAATGGAATAAACTTGTGAATTAAATTGTCCCACAGAATATGAGAGTTGCGCCAGTTTCATCGCAACAAATTCATAAGTGTTCGGTCAGTAACATTCTTTTGACGCCTTTAATGACACCTCATAAGAAACGGAACACAAGGCTAGCGTTAATGCTGCAAAATCCTTTCCAATTGTTAAATAATGCAAAAACTTCAACCCGTCATTAGTTGGAACACATTATCCTGTACTCTGGTATTCCTAATGGTTTCATAATGTGAACACCGCTGGTAATGACCTAGCACACCTGGTATTTCTTTGTAAACTTTACTTAATCTTAGTGCCAAGATTTGCGCTGGCAGAACAACGAAATCACAACTTAAAGCACCAGAATGAAAGGAATATAAAGTACTTTAATATGTCCAATTGAGACACAGCTAGAGTGACTATCCTTAAACTATTTCATGTACGAACACTAACCAGGTACATTTTATTATTTTCGGGAAAATATCGTACATTAAGTTAAAACCTAAAACAGTGAAGTAAAAAATTATTTTTGTTATACATAACACACTTGTATGAATGCTAACTCATGAATATCGCGGGTTTTCCAATTTCAGTCGGAGTGAGCGCCATTGGAAAAAGCAATAGCAGGTCTTACGTAGCTGAAATAATTCACAGAATAGTCAAAGACACTAGAAAACGGCATCAACTACGCGATAGACATTTATCATACCTCCTGACGTGACCTTGCCTCATTTACGATCGAAATGTCGGAACCATCTCATTTCTCCTTTAAAAATGTGCAGGCGGTCCGGACGCTAGGGACCAGAGGTCAGGAAATCAAACTAACGCCTCAGGCTGTACACTTTTTTCCTCGCAGAACATCTGCTGAATGCTAAAACTGCCGGCACTCAATTTTCCGCCGCGAAATAAATCGCTCGAGAGGTCACAGAGAATTCAAACAGTCGTGGATGGCCTCTTGGAAATCTAAACTTCCGACGGCTATAGACTTGGGACGCCATTGATATCGTACACCTGGTGCTATTTTTCCGCCGACTGTACGACACAATAAGTGTAGATTGACTCCAAAGTCGAAAGAAGAATATAGAAGTTAGGTAGAGAACAAATGGTGTAGCTTAAACCCTATCGTGCGGCCAAATAAATTCAGTACGAAGTTCGAATACCAGGCAGCGATGTAAATAGTTTAGGAAGCTAGTGTACGCGACTGCTGAAAACGGATCATAACCGGTCAAACGAAAGTAACGACTATAACATAAGTTAACTCGTACATAAAAACTTATCAATAAAAGTATTTCATAAAATTTGAACAACAAACAGTTCTTCCATGATGAGATATATAAGGGATTCTTTTGTCTCTGGTGATGACGGCCACTAGCAGTCGGACTAGGCGCAAGCTGTCGGGCACACTCATGTCATGTGCAACAAAAGCATTAAGTGATACTCCTTCTGGTGGGGAACAGTTGGAGCAGAGCGAGAAAAAAGGCTTCGAATTTCACTCATACATTAAACTTTCAAATTTCTAGAATATACTGAAAAAATACAAAAAAAAAATAGAGAATTAACTTTTCGAACGTTTTCCGGAAAATTAATGCCGGAATGTGTTCGCGACTGTGCACAAACTACAGGGTGTCTCAAAAAAATGTACTCACACTTCGAATGACGAGAGATCCTTTATTTATGAACATACAGTGAAATAGAATATCTTCGAATACAGAAGACAAATGTGATTAAAGAATCATGTTGGCAAATGTTCGAATTGATGACCATTATTGTCCAGACAACGCTGATAACGCACGCTAAGGGATAACGCATGTTAGCAACGGTTAAAGGGTGAGTACATTTTTTTGAGACACCCTGTATTTTCAACTAGATGAAGCGATTGATTTCATGGCACGACACTTGATCAAGTGATGCATGACACAGCAGAGTACTCTCATCAGAATTCATTTTGCGTTATTGCAAGGATATTCGTTATAATGTTGACGTAAAATCAGGTCGAATAACGAATTAATTAACGAAATTAAACTGAGAACGGCTCTACACATACCAGGAAAGATTTATTTGCGTTGCGTGATGGTTGTACTAATATGCACGAATTTTTGAACGATGATGACAAGCATAACTCTAAGTAAAAATTGTGTGTATGGTCAAAATCGGAAGCAAGAAAAGTGGCGTAGCCACGCAAATAATTCGTCTTATCAGAGAACAGACTCTAAGAATTTAACGTGGGACGCGAAAGTCATCTCTCAGCGAATATCTGGAGGGTTTCCCACTCCCGACTCAAAGGAAAATCAGACTAGATTTCTTTCTGAGAATTTATGATTGAATTTTACGATATTGGATTACTTATGCATTTGGTTCGGGGCTCTGATCACTGTGTAAGATCGTGGCCACTTGGTCGTGGGTTCAGGCTTGGGACTCAAGAACAACTTAAACGTGCCTGACAAAAAGACAATGAAAGGAACAATTTTGCAAAGTTGTTTTGAAACACAAACAAAAAATCCGAATGTTTCAAAAATTGGGCTATTCCACGACACGTTACGACAAACACCCAGTTCTTTTCTTTTGTAGAGAAGCCTCTTGTTCGCCAACTGATCACATCGAACAAGACTATCACAACGAACGTAGAGATTCGGGAGTAAATCGGTGGAAAATCTTAACGTTCGAATATTCGAAAACTGTGCGATAATATTTTTAGACATTCACGATAAAGTTTTATAACTTCTGCCGAATGCAGCGGTCACCTTAACAGCCGGAAAAAACAGACCCGGATTGAGAATCAGGATCTTACAGGATAAAATTGATCGAATGTTTTAAGAAGATACTAAGAAGTACAAAAAGAATGTTCAAGCGACGCAATGTAAGTTCTGGTACATGAAGAAATCTCAACCCAAAACTACTACACAATGCCCAAATAGTCATAAACGTCCTTAAAACTAAGAGACATTGTTACACCATGCTGATTAATATGAATGAGAAAGTTTTCATCGTGTACAATGAATAACGAGCACTTGTCACCAAACAAAAAACTCATATTAGTACTGTCTACACTGACCAAATCACTACGCTTAAAATTCAAGTAATGACAATAAATTAAATCGAAAATTATTTATACGCTCAAATCTGACCCGAACGCTTCNGGGTTCAGGCTTGGGACTCAAGAGCAACTTAAACGTGCCTGACAAAAAGACAATGAAAGGAACAATTTTGCAAAGTTGTTTTGAAACACAAACAAAAATTGTGAATGTTTCAAAAATTGGGCTATTCCACGACACGTTACGACAAACACCCAGTTCTTTTCTTTTGTAAAGAAGCCTCTTGTTCGCCAACTGATCACGTCGAACAAGACTAACACAACGAACGTAGAGATTCGGGAGTAAATCGGTGGAAAATCTTAACGTTCGAATATTCGAGAACTGTGCGATAATATTTTTAGACATTCACGATAAAGTTTTATAACTTCTGCCGAATGCAGCGGTCACCTTAACAGCCGGAAAAAACAGACCCGGATTGAGAATCAGGATCTTACAGGATAAAATTGATCGAATGTTTTAAGAAGATACCAAGAAGTACAAAAAGAATGTTAAAGCGACGTAATGTAAGTTCTGGTACATGAAGAAATCTCAACCTAAAACTACTACACAATGCCCAAATAATCATAAACGTCCTTAAAACTAAGAGACATTGTTACACCATGCTGATTAATTTGAATGAGAAGGTTTTCATCGTGTACAATGAATAACGAGCACTTGTCACCAAACAAAAAACTCATTTTAGTACTGTCTACACTGGCCAAATCACTACGCTTAAAATTCAAGTAATGACAATAAATTAAATCGAAAATTATTTATACGCTCAAATCTGACCCGAACGCTTCCAGCTATTGGGACTCTGCAATGCTGGAGGCCTTTGATGCACCTCCATGACTTCGGGTTTAGCTTTGCTTCAAAAGGAGACTTTCAAAAATAGAAATACAAGCTCAGTTGAAGCGCTGCCTCTGCCTAAACGTTTCATTAGCTCGCTTTACAAGGCAAATTAGACAGAATCGGCTCAGGATAACACTCTTTACTGAAATGATAGCCATAAATGTTTACCTGACATTAAAACCGAACTCCACAAAACGGGTAAACAATTGAACATTACCGTAGGTTCATTTTATGGGCCGATGCGTACATCTGGACTTCATACAGTGTGTGTGAACGCAAAATGAAGTTAGGGCTATTGATGTTTAGAAGGCATTAATATTCTTTACGGCACTGATTATTTTCAGCAAGATTAATTATTAAAGTTTCATTATTTTCTCCCCTCCACCCCGAATGTGATGCTAAACAAATGTAACCCTACCGAACTACCAATTCTTAATTGCATTAGTAACTGGTCGAGCAAGAGTCATTTTATACTTTTAAAATCAATAAAACAAAATCTAATAGAGCCAAAAAAGTGTTTTACACATCAAAAGCAAGAGAAATGTTGAAGTTTCAATTAAGGAATTAGTATACTGATACAGAGGAAGTTTTATTCTTAAAAACGGCATTGTTGTGAAGTAACCCAAAATGACGAAATACGGTAAAGAACAGCGTGCATGAACAGTGGAAAATTATTTCAAACATAATGAATCTTTAGTTGCAGTGCAGAGGGATGAGAAATTTTTAATTGACTGCAACGTTACCTAGTCGACGGTCGTGGGTCTTGTTGAACACATTGTAACATGCTGAATTACTCGTGCATTTCGTAATGTCCACGGTCTAACACAGTGTTTCTCAGAGTTTTTACAATCACCGCCCTCTTAGGACACTATTTGATTTTCCACCGCGTCCAAATGATTATATTACCGCATATTATACAGTAATATACGCTTCCCATTCAAGGCGTACCCTCCTACCGCCCTCTTGCATTTCCTCAACGCCCCCAGGCCACTTTGAGAAACTACTTTGGTCTAACAGACCATTATTTTCCAGTTGCAGAGACGGATTCTCTGAATCTTGAATTCATTGCAATATTGCCGAGTCTGGAACAACTTATTCGTTGATTAAATGTTGCCATAAAGTCCCTTAGCACTGCAAAGAAAGATCATCCATGTTTAAAATAACTTTCCTTTATTTCTGCTCAGAGTTCCCTGCAATGTATCGTCATTTTGAGTTACTTGATAATGAAACTGTCTTTCAGCACACGCTGTCTGTATCAGTAAGCTAGATCCTTGACAATTTTTCTAGATTTCTTCTTCCATTTGCTATGTGATCTACTTTTTGGCTTCATTAGGTTTTGTTTTATTAATTTATAAAAGTGTGAATTGAATTTTGTTCCACATGTTATAAAGTCAATGGAAATAATTTGCGTGATATAAAATGAAAAGATTCAAATTCAATCGTAAAAAACGAGGTGAAATTTAGATTTCCTTGGAACAAGTTATGTTTCCTAAATAGTTAAAAAAATAAGCAGGGTGTACCGATCGTAAATATTGAGAAAAACATGACTTACTTTAGGTAATATAATTAAATTTCGAGGTACCTTAAGATAACAATGTTTCTCACTTACGTAGTGAAACGCAATGCAGATTGCCTCGCCTTTTATGAGCCACTCAACAGTACAAAGCAATACTCGCTCTCGTCGGAAACAGATGTAGCACGTCCGGAACAACATACCGGCATTAATGTTCTGCAAAATATTCAGGAAATTATTTCTCCATCTTCGTTTTTGTATTTTTTAAAAGTATAATGTACAACGTGGAAAATATAATATACGAGTTAAATTTTTAACTTTTTACATTCTGCATCAACCGTTTCCGTCCTTCGTCAAACCTTGTATGCATTAACTGATTTACGGCATGGGAGTTGGGTAACCGAATAATTATCGAAATGATTATCCGACCCAAGAATGGGCCAAAAGGTTCGTTTCTATAGCCTCATTCTAATCTAACTGTTTGCAACCAGAGAGAATAATAAAGTACTCTAGTTTCTTTTTAAAAACATGAAATTTAAACTCCAAGGGCGCTACTGTGTGAAAATGTTACAAAATTCAACAGACTTGATCTCATTCACAGCTAACATTGATCAAAAGTTAGTCGTAGATTTCGAAAATCATATTTAATCGGAGAATATCATATCATACGTAATTGAAAAGATAAATTTGGCTTGGTTTTTGAGTTAACTGTTCAATCCCGACATGTTAGGAGCACAGTCTGTTATTTGAAAAACAAGTTTCACAGAACTGTATTCGACGAACGCAATGTCAATCACTCAAACTACAAAGGACAAACAAAGAAAAACTGGCTATGTTGGACTCTATGGGAATTAATTAACATTCGCAGTCCAAGAATTATATGTAAGTAGTAAGAATGTTTCTAACTTCAGATATAAAACTCAGATTTCGTTTAAGGTATAATAAAAATAGTCTCGGAAAATATTTAACACATTTACAAGCACAAATAACATTTCAAAAATCGTTGCATTTGCGAGATTATCAGAGCCAACAATCGACATTAAAGATTTAATTTGAGTACCGGGCTCTTTTTCCCATGTGGAATTTGTACACATATTTTTTATATAACACAAGGCATATTAATAGAATAACCATTGCAAACCTGGCATCATATACTCATAAAGTGGAAAATTTTAAAATATTTGTTAATATTTTAAATCATTTTCAGATCCGATGAGCGATATACGTCGAAAGTTTCGGTAGATATTTATTGGAGGATAAAAAAGCCTTAGTACGTGGAGAATTAGCCTTTAGTTTTAATCTAAACTAGAGCTAGATTAGTAAGCTGCACCGATGAAATAGATGGTGATGAGTTGCCACAGTTTTCAGTGTTTTGTGACCAGGCACACCCAAAATGAGAGGTTCTTATTCCAGCTAGTTGAGTTTTACGCTGAATTTATACTGGTATACATTGACTCTCATGTTTCAACGCTAAATTATTAAATGACATGCTGTTTTCTGACTATGTTACAGTTAGTCAAAATTAAATAGGGTCGAACAGCAATAAACACACGGAAAATGATCATGAAACAGTTTTTAAACAAATTCCTTCGTACTGGAGTACAATGTTCCGTTCCTACATCTTAGTACTCAATAATGGGCTTCTGATGTGTCAATAACTATTCGAAATATTACATTCCCGTGGTTGATACTCGTCACTCCTAGAAAGTCCCCCGAAACTGAAAGTACACTCACTTTCACACATGAGTGTCTTTTTTGAAGTCAAAATTTGCAATGTACTTAAAACCATTTCCACGCGTTTTATCACATCAAGTTTTAAAAAATTAACTGTAACTTTGGCTTATCTAGATAGGGTTCCGTTTGATAAGGCGGTAACCGGGTTCTTGAAAAGTATAATGCGCTAATGGTGGCATTGTCAACTCTCTCAACTGCAGGTCGTAATGAGAGTTTTTTGTAGAGCGAGTACTCGGTCTCTCTTGATGGAAGGCAGCAGATTATTTACAAAGAACAAAAATTCCGAGTAGTTACAGCTAAACTAATTTAGAGGACAGAGTTTCCATTTGAAGTATAAAAGGGAAATACTCAGATTGACAATATTTAGGTTTGAAAACTTGAATTTTAGGTCGAAGTTCAATTATAAAATAACCCTCGCAGTTTTGAGTTTCTGACGTTCTACAACACACATCGTCATCAGAAAAAAGCATCATACCATTAAGGCAGAGCCGTAAATCAAACTTTCTTTAGATTTTTAATAAGATATATGCGTATTCTCAAATGTGCAATAATAGTGAGAATGATCCATGTTAATTTTTTTCTTGAATTTAAAGAGTCCCGGGGTTTTCAAATGTTAGTGTTGAGCTAGAAAAACTGTAACTGAATTATTAGAGCGATCAGACTATTATTTGAACAGCGCTGGCCTGTTAAAATATATATCTCCAGAAGCCTCTAGCCTATTAAATATACTGCATATTTGAATTGGCCAGCGCTGTTCGAATATTTGTCTGATCGCTTTAATAATTCAGATACCGTTTTTCAACCTCAACGCTATTTTAAAATCCCGGGACCCTTTAAATTATATGCACATATGTATTAGTACATCGACATAAGTCATGATGAGTATAGGTCCACTGCAAGGACTACTATAACCAGGACGTGCATCGCCGCGTAGCTGACTACGGTAGCGGAGGCCATTGCATTCTTAGGAACATAACATTTTCTATCGGACAAATTGATCAAAAATTACTTCTTTCAAGCAATAGAAGGGATAATAAGGTTTTACAGTGAATTTTAAATGGTTTAAAGCACTACAATGCTTTGAAATACCAATTTTAACCGGACTTAACATGTATTATTGTGTGTGCTTAGTGGCCACTTTATAGAAAGCCGAGTTGCTACAGTTTTAGACTTAACAAATTGATTATAGTTAAACCATTTCCAATGCAAATAACCAAACATACAAACATTCACGCATATAAACAAACAGACATAGAAGCAAAAACCATTGTTGGGATGAAGTGTCTTAAACAGTGGTACTAATGCCGTTCCTGAACGCACTGAGCGTTAGTGGAGAACACAAAGTGGGCTTATTTTCGACAATCACAGACAAACAAACAAAACAAAAACGTATATTGCCAATAAAGTTGATACATAAGAAATGTAACAGCATTGGTTTTAAAGATGCCTTATCATAAAATCCTTAAGTGGTAAGTATTCTATGCATAGTATCATAGATGATAGAACAGCAGTACCTACGGGTATACGTAAACATTCACATCACGCAATGAACGTTAAATATACATGGGGAAACAAATGAAACTTCGCTTTTTCAATGATGACTAAAGAGGTAATCATTGGTGATACATATAAATTCTGACGTGGTAGGTATTATACGCATTTTAGGTGATAAGCGAAATATTTTCTTAAGGTACAGCTTAGACTTGACATCATTACATTTAACTGAGTTGGATGTTTAACATATGAGAAAGACCGAAAAAGGAAAATTATGAGAGCGAAAACTTAAAACATAGAGTTGTGATTGTTATTAAATTGAAATTGTATTTTCTAATTACTTGTTGACCGTATGGTATGGCATGCTGATGATCGATTTAATTTAATCATTATTACAGTTATCTGTATATTTCGTGTTTAATATGAACGGGCGTTACATATCAGAGAAAGAGAGTAAAAAAATAAAATATAACAGTGAATGCTGCATTCACTGAAGTTGTCGGTCATGAACAAACACACAGGCCTTTCTTTCGATCTTGAAATAATCAAGTTCTTGTACTACTTCTGAAGGTTACGTTCAGGTTTGAAAGCATCATATGAAGTAATCTTATCCTTCTGAAGAAAATACCTCAGTTGTTGGTCTTCAGCTTTCGCCGGGCGAAGTGTGAGTTTTGGAGATGGCAGACATGAAACAGGCACATTGAAGCTACTGTGCGGCGCCTGCTCTCCTTATTGTAATTACCCCGACAGTTCACAACCCCTCACTTGTTCGGCATTTTTAATACATATAATTAGCAATAAACTTTGTAAACAAACAGTATCCACTTAAAAATGCAGCAATGTGCCTCGAAACAAACAAAAATCTCCGATTCAAACCGAGCGACAGACTACGACGATGTTCGCACTATAACAGATGGAGGATAACTGAACGTAGTGAACTGGCCTCCGCTCCAGCAGTCAGCTACATGGCGGTGCACGTCCTGTTTATAGTGGTCCTTGGTCCACTGGTACAATATTCCGATATTTTAAGTGCAAGGAAAGTATTTCCCATTAAAATGAAATAGTAATCATCCTTTTTCATTTCAATACAAACGAGAGCAATGCTTTGAATTGCCGGGATTTTAAACATGGATATTTAATTTGGCCCATTAACGATAGTTTGTACCCAACAGGAAGAGAAAATACTCATTATAATCTCCACCAATCGCTGCCGTCAAAAATCCAAGTTTGAAAACTTGCATGTCTGAGTTTGAAAAGAGCCTCGCCTCACGACTCCTGTTCATCTCCAACACAGCTCGGACAGCCGGTCGAGGGCGCTGCCAATATAGGCAACAATAAGTCGATAAATATTCCAAATTGTCAACTGTCTGAGAAGCTAGCCGGTGATTGGTGCTCACACTTGGTCCATAGCACACAGCAGCCAATAGCAGAACGCCATTCAAAATTTATTCATGAAGGTCTCCAGCTTTATTATTAAAAGGCAACAAAAATCCTAACATTCAAAAAACATCTTGTTTCGGCAAACTTTAGGCATAGCCTCTGCAAAATAGTTTTAGAATGTTGGAAATAACGATACTAAAAAAATAATATTACTTTGTGATTGTATAAACCGGATATGTACAGTCATAATCTGTTCAGTAAATCATTATAAATTGACTTAAAAATAATCTCAAAGCAAAACACGCAGATCGCCTCGTAAGTTGTTGGAAACCAGTAAACTTCCTGGAGGAGAAACTTAGCTGACTCAGCGAATGAAGGAGTCCCATATTAGTGCAGCTACTGCAGGCACAAATATTTTCTACACTGCATTTTTTTCCCACTATAACATGCCAAGAATTAGCCCTGCTTTTATCCATCACTAATGCAAAGGTTGAGATTGATGACCTGACGTTATTTTCGAGTCACTTAATCTCGATGCTATTTCCAGAGCGTTGATTACACGGGCCGTTTTACAGCAATTTTCATTGCAATTGCACAGTAGCGCTCCAAATGCATCCGCTACGTGGAGCAGCCAATTAATAAAACAGATAGTCAGCATTATTAGATAGATAGTCTAACCAGTCCTTGAACGAGGCTTGCATGCACTGATCCACTACAACCAAACTCATTTTTATTCTTGCGTTCCTTAGAATAAAAACGTTTTCCTTGCTCACTACATGAAATAGACAACATTTAAAGCACAAATTGCCTATAGCTTGAATGAAACTGGATTTCTTTTCAAAATATTAGAGAATGACTAATGACATAAAAGATTGGAGATGTGTGATTTTTCAATTTAAAACCAATAATTCTGTCACTCCAAGTAACAGTAGGCGATTGAAAACGACACACCCTATTCGCAAACACGCCAAAGAACGAATGTAAGACTGACATCGTACTTACTATGGTATATTTCAAAATATTAACATTCATTTTCGATCTCTTTTAGATCTCTTAAGCGATACTCGTAAAAAGTCCCAGAAAATATTGATAGCGGGCAAGAAAAGGCGCAGCATTAAAGCAATATCAGAATGCTGATCAAGTCTGAGACCATCAAAATGCAGTCAGAAAACCAGCTTTCTAAAAGCTGGGCACACAAAGTCAGGCAGACCGATCAGGTGTGCCTGTGCAGGTGTGTTTGTATCACATCTGTTTTATGACATCACTAAATCTATTTCATGTACTCGTACTCGGTTAAATCTATTACATGGATTTGGTAGGCTTAGACTGTGAGCCGACCAAACTGCAAGTTTTACAATACTAATGTGAGGGGTATATGATCTGAAACTCGGCAAACGTCATATACACAACGAATATTGTCCCAACTGTAAACAGGATCCTGGGCTGATAAAAAGTCAAAAATACCTTCCCAATGCACTCTTCTATGCATACGATGACCATTTTTGCAAGACATAAACTCTGGTACTACTTAATCACTTCTATTTTAACCTGATTGCCTGTGCAGGCATAACTGACAGGTCCACTGGAACGCGTGTGACCGGAGGCAGTTTCTTTCATGCGAGGGTCGGTGGCACTCAATCGAGTGGCTTTGATAAACGAGCGCCGCCACTGCGCTCTGTCTCACTCGAAACTGCGCTCGGCTTCTCACAAGAAATCGATGCACTTTCGAGAACGATAAGAACGACAAATTCTAAAGTCTGTGCCTCATAACACAGGAAAGTAATCTGTTCAATAAAATTTAACAGTTATTAGAAGAAATCCAGGATTATTTGCTTTCCTTAGCAATCATGAGTTTTGCCAAAATTTTAATGCATAATGATTACTTTTGAAGGTATGGCGAAATGTGGGGTTCTTCAATTACGATATAGTGATGAACATACTACGGGAATACGAATAATTATTCTTAATACTTTATACCTCTCAAATCAAGTGAAGATAGAATACCCATACAAAAATTAACTGTCGAAAACGCGAATAAAAATTAAATTTCACGGTAGGAGCTTCACTTTTTCATATAAACGAATAAGCGCAAAAACCTCCACAACGAAACAGATGATGACCACAAGTTCCTGCAACACAAAAAGCCTGAAGTCAATAAGCTCACCCTGACGTGCTCGCGGGAAGAGTGTAGCAGCTCACCGGTACGTACCTGCAGATAACAAAATTACGTTAGAAATAAGGTATTCTTTTTGAATAACGCGGTTTTCAATATGGAGATTGATCTAAAGTGCAGTGCTGACATAGAATTCATTCAGTCCTTTAAACATAAACCTAACAACAAACACTGCCAATATGAGCTTAAAATATAAGGTTTACGGTTGGTTCTTGCAAACAAACACATTTAAAGGTCAGGATGAAAGCGAGGCATCGAATGAAACAGCACGGGAAACATCCAACGCACTCAATGAAAAATTAAATTCAAGACCCAATATAAATCTGAACTTAGTGTAGCAGTGAATATTTGACAGCGTTTATGATTACTACCTATATATAATACTATTATTGATAACAATCACCATCATTGCTATTATAATACTTCTCATATTTATCATGAAAATTGTAACGTCCATCATAATTATTATTAGCACTATCAAGCTAAAGCTCTTCGTTCGCAGGGAAAATGAAACACGAAGGAAATTATGTATACATAAAATTATCAAAGTCAAAGTTTATCGGCTTTTATTACATATTATACACGACGAATAAAAATAGAAATAAGTATTACAAAAAATATTGTATTTCACTGCATCGTTCAATTGTAGGACTGTGCAGAGGCTGAGGTGAAGCTTTAATTCTGCTTATATTATTTGATCTAATTCCCACTTTCTCGAGATATTATTTTCTTTCTCGAGTCTCAATTCTTACACACGTTTCGAACTTACACAGACTGTTTGTCAGATCGAAAACAAGCACTGCTTTTGATATATACTACTCGTAGTTTTAATTATTAGTTCTAAAACACAAAGAAATCCTGAGGGTGTTGCACCTTGCACTTGTTTAAGTGTGATTCTCAAAGTCATTAACTGATACTTGAAAATAGATGAATAAATAAAAATTAACTTGGATATTGAAAATTAATTAATATCTTTAGGGAGCATTTAATACTTTTTACGGCATTGAAAACATGTTCATCGAATATGTTACGAACAACCATACTGCAACAGCGTCCTGCTATCATGACACATTCGTGACGTTGATTAAATAGGATTGTTGAACCAGGGTAAGATGATCACATTTGTGAACTTAGTACTTTAATAAGTTGATCACATTTGCGAACTGATTGCTCGTACTCCAATAACATGATCGCATTTGAGAACTCAGTGCTCGTATTCCAATAACATGATCGCATTTGAGAACTCAGTGCTCGTACTCCAATAACATGATCGCATTTGAGAACTCAGTGCTCGTACTCCAATAACATGATCGCATTTGAGAACTCAGTGCACGTATTCCAATAACACGATCGCATTTTGAACTCAGTACTCGTACTCCAATAACGTGAACGAATTTATGAACGTTTTACTTCAACAAATGCAGCATTGTAACATTTAAGATCTGGAGTGCACGAAAAGATACTATGAAAATATGAAGGAGTATGAAGATTAATTAATCATAAATAAAGAAAAAATGAACAAATGACAAAAGTCCACGGATTTTGAAACACACATTTAAGCATCTCGATTCATCGCTCTATTCTATTCTTGAATAAGAAACATTTGCTCGCTGTGAATATTCAAGACACTGGTCTGTTATTCTATTAAATATCTTAACTATTCTTTCTGGTTAGGAAAAATTGGTGCACACAGATTTTCGTGTTGGCAGGAAACAGTTGGAGCAGAAATGTGACGTACATTCAGCCGCAAGGAAAACATCATAAATAAAAACTATTTTACCCATCAGTTTAAACTGCAGTCAGAGTGAAAAAAATGTCTACTAAAAACTTGGAAGCATATTTCATAAAAATATTGAACGAGGCAGAGAGTTCCCGACATGACAGTGCAACATGTTCTTCACGAATACATCGTAATGAACGGAAAGTTAAAGAACTCAAAATCCTTATTTTTTACTAGGGCATTTTTCCTCAGTACACCAGTATATTTCTTACGCTGATAGTTATGGATGATCGTTAGTTTCCATGTCTGTCAATTAGAAGAGATAAAACTGAAAAAACTAACACGTAAACATTCGGCATCTTCATGCAATTTAAACTGTACTTTTGGGCAACTAGAGCTCGGCACAATGTGACTCCAACTAGATTCTATCATGCCTTCAAATCATCACGAACAGATCGTAACTAAGGCAGTTTATGTCTTAATTAGAATCATCACAAGCAGTTATGTACGACCAACAACCGTTAATGTCTCAAGTAGAATTATAACGCGCAGTTTATGTATGACTAAGGGCGATTTAGATTTTCGGTAAAATTAACTAGAATACTATAATTACGAACGGTTTAAATCAATGCATAGAGCCAATTTTAACTACGTATAATTCACTGGATCACTTAACAAGCGTAGGATTTAAATCACGATTACTGGCCAGCACAAATATATGACCTAATTTGATGAAATAATTTCGCAATTTGGTTTTCATGTACATATGAGCAAACTTCAAAACAGTTCACATTGTGTGGAATCAACTCGCCAGTCGTCAGTTTTACTAAATTTCGAGTATAAATATAAATTTATACAAAAATATACAGTAAACGTTTTTAAAAAAGCTTTATAATCAACTGAAATCTCTTAGCAAATTGAGCAGTGAGGTTTGAATTGAATGAAACAAGTTTATCGCAAGTTTATTTAGTAAAAGAAACTTGAATTGTTTTAAAAGCGTTAACTTTGAAGTAACGCGCTGCTATGTAAACACAAACTCAACATTCCAGCATCAGAATGAGCAAAAGAGCAACAAATCCTAGCCAGAAATGCAGCACCATGTCTTTAGATAACGAAATTAAACTTTGTTTGTTTCCCGCATCAGAAATAATTAGCACAACTCTTTGAAGGAACTTTTCTTCTTCTCACTCAAATTCTTAAGCAATCTTTAAAAGGCTCCTAATGAAATTCCTGGGCTTATATTTTCCTTAGGCAATAAAGAGGCAGTGACCAAAACTATAAAAATGATTTCTGTGGAAAATTGCGTCCCACTTTATACCAGGAAAATGGAACGTTACGAGCTGCTACACAAGTGCAGACTGTGAACGACTAAGGCAAGGAAAACGCTTGTCTCTTTAAAGTGATAAGTATTTCTTTTGCCCATTTCAGAAACATGGCGCTCCTCAAAAATTCTCACTGCAGCATCAATGACTATAATTCTAAATTGTTCGTATAAAAATAAGTAAAATTTCTACGATATTGCGGAAATAGATTATCTCGTGTAAAAGCTGTAATATTATCAAAGTTTTCATTTTTCCTTGTGTTGAGTTTTCCTGACATAGCAATGCTTGGTTTCAAAATACAACAACAGCTCGGGCAGTGTCGTTACATTAAAATCAACGCATCCAAGCGCACAGATGCACATTATGCTCTAATTAGTATTCAACACAGGATAGTATTTGATAGCAAAAACAGATCAAACTCTGAATACGCTGATGTAAAATTCATTGCTTGTAACATCAGGTTTACGTTCATAATTGTAAATAATAATCATGAAAGGATGATAATGAATATTGTGGCTAGGCGCCAATACAAAACACTGGAATGCAGGCCTTGGGTACTTCACAGAAGCCAGAATAACACAACGGACACCAGTCAACAAGTTGACAGATGCAAGCTCGGCTAGTGATGGAAACAAGTACTTCGTATAATTGAAATTCTTGTTCCACTGCGAGACCGCATCGCTGGAGGAGTAATATTGAACCTACACTGAAGATTTTAAAAATTGAGCCGAGGTAATTTTAATAGATTCTTGAACAAAATTGGACAATTGTGAACGAAAAATCGTAGTACAAAACAGTAGAGACAAATTCAATAAGCAAAAAACAGTAGTAAAACTTATTACAATTAATGATACATGGAATTGAACTTCCTTTGGATCTTTTCAAACAAGAGATTCATTCGGGCGTGCTCTCCGCCAGCTTAAAACAATAGAATAGAATGAGGCTATAGGAACGAACCTTCTGGCCGATTCTTGGGTCGGATAATTACTTCGATAATTATTCGGTTGTTTACCCAAGTCCCAAGCCGTATTTCTAGCCGCGTCAACCATGTCGGCAGCGGGATTCGAACCCGGGTCTTTCCGCTCGCAAACAGATTCGCTCACCAGTCGACCAAGCTCAATAGAAGGTAGAAAAGTTATTCCACTCATTCTGCAAGGCTTCCAATAGTTTCTCTTAGTTAGAGAAAATGTTTAGCGGAACATGCATGAGAAATCATAGACCAAATATTCTCTACTGGATTCAAATCAGGGTTTTGGCCTGGCGATGAAGTGTTTTTCAAAGTAAAACATGTTTTTTTTCTCAGCGATGTTTTTCTTACTTAACCAAGGCTTCTTAGCATACTTGTTTGAAGTGAATCCAAATTCTTTTACTCATCTTGATATTGTGATTTTGTGTTATAATGATATTGTGATACAATATCACAATATCAAATTTCTGTTTGATATAATGATATCAAAATTCTGTTTGCTGTCTGTAGTCCACGAAGGTTTTCTTCTGATTTTAAAAACAACATTTTTAGTTTGTGGTCATCCTTGACTGTAAAGGATTTGGTTTTCAGGAAACAGAGCCTGTTCTTTCTTAACTTAAACAGATTTTCTTCACAGTTGCCAACGATATTTCCATTTTTTTCATACGGATATCATAAATTCTCATGTAAGTCTTATTTGACTGTCTATAATCCTGCAATCTTGTCTTTTTTTGTTTTTATCAATATGTGCTCTCTTTTTCCTACAAGTCGTTTTAAATGCATTTTTATTTCATAGAAATAGTGTAATAATAAGATAAAAAGTCATTTATTGAATTAATTAATGGAATTAAAAATCTCAATAACAATTTTTCACTGATAAACAGTTTGCTCATTTGAGTTTGAACACGAATGAATATGTAGGTGACCCTGTAAACTTTTTTATGATACTGAAGAATGGATGTTTATACAGCAACTAACCCCTTCACCTGTTAACGGTCACCGCGCACTCGACAATAATTGAACACTAAACTAATTGAACTAATGATACACTCGCTAATTGAACTAATAAACATCATAACATCATATGATGTTAACGCCGCTGTGGTACTGTCGCGCATCTACATCATATGGTGTAAGTTACCGTTAGAACGCAACTCGTACAAACATCACGTGATGTAAATAACGCTTAACAAGTTAATTCGCAGCAACCCGAGTTTTGATGATTATGATGATAATTTTTCTCTTGAATCTAGTTAAAAACCGAAAACAGACGCTTCTTACATTAATATTCTGAATAAAATACAATCTTAACAAGGTCCACTGTCTCGCCGCGAAAATCCTAGACAGCTGCAAAATTCGCAGCAGAATTTCAGAGCAGGACTGAAGGTAAACGGTTTGTGCAAATAAATTTGAGTTGCCGCCGTAACCTTTAGAACGGACGACCGAAAGCGTTCATCTGGCTTCTTCCTGTGCACCATGACGCGTGCACAGGTCAGCGAATTTACTGCTTTCTGTGAACGGAGGGGCAGGGAAAAATGGGTAGGAACCATAATTTGTAGTCAATCCCCTACTGGTCGGGTTCTGCAAGAGATGGAGACTACCAGAACTCAATAAAATCAGTAGGAAGTGTCGTTTAGATCAGAAAATAGGTTCAATAAAGTGCAGGTCGTCAACGTAATGAGTGTGCACTACAGTTCCTAAGGTAATTATTAACATTTCGCAAAAGATTCCATTCAGCATTTTCAGGAGACGACCAGGACATTCTGAACTCAGTTAACACTACACGAGAACTCAGGTAATACTCTACCCGAAAACTCAGGTAACACTGTACTCGAGTACTCAGGTAACACGACTTTAGAACTCGGGTAATACTCTACCCAAAAACTCAGGTAACACTGTACCACAGAACTCCGGTAACACTTTAACTAAGAATATAATATATTCAATCAATCCAATCACTATCAATATTGATTGATCCAATCAATATATAATCAATATTATATTCCTTCAATAATCTTTTACCGATAGCAATGAACGCCTTTCTATTCTGTTAGATTTCTTCAATACATCACTGAATACAATCAGGCGCAAACAATACAGACATCAAAGAATAAAAATGCTAATAGATTTGTAATGTAATATTTCTGGTCGGAAACGTTGCAGAGGAAAAAATCTAAAAATTTACTCATTTATCATACTTTCAAGGTTATATACCATACTTTAAAAGAGCACAAGAATCGAGGATAAAGAAGTAATTTTGCGAATATTATCTGGAATATTAATGTTACAGTGTATTTCCAACCGTTCATCAATTGTTTCCGACCAGAGGGTGTAATATTTTTCATCAAATGAATTTACTATTGATCATATTAGTGTTATATAGTGCAATGGTGAGTTCACACCACTGCAAGAGTGAGGTTGGGAACATGGAGCTGGTGTTCTCTCCATGGAGGAAGAAATCTTGTCAAAATCGGCTGGTGAGCGAATCCGCTTGCGAAGTGGTAAAACCCAGATTCGAGACCCGAAACTGCCATGGTCTGTTTGTGGTTGACCATCGGAGGCTAGAATTACAGCATGTGACTTGGGTATCGACCCAAGAATGAGCCAAACGGCTCGTTCCTAATGCCTCATTCTATTCCTGTAACGTACATAATAACTGACACGAATATCGTCAACATAAGCACGCACTTCAATTTAAGTCATGTTATAATATAAAAAAATTCTCTTTGAAGTAAACATACTGAAATCTGACATAGGTTTATTGTAGGCTTTACAGTCAGTGTGAGTTTCTTCGTGACTGAACGCAGCGCCACGCGTATAACGTTTTGTGTGACAAATACTAAGTAGAAGTGAAACATGACAAACAAATTCGAAATTCGTCACGGAGAAAATTTGTAATATTTATGAGTTATTTTCTTCTATTTATCTATTGTGAAACAAAAATCCCAGTATATTTCATTGTCTCTATGAGTAAAATCATATTTTGTATAAAATGTATGAGCACGATACTGTCAGAACTAATATTCATGAATAATTCGAGATGCTGCAGGGTGCTTACGTACCTGACAAGATGATCACAAGACAAGATGATTGCACGAAAACTTGGTGAAAAAATTTCACAGCAACTTTGGGGGTAAGCGGAGCTCTATCAGAGGCAAACTTCATGCATGAAAGTTCACCAACTATGGTAACTTTCTGATCTAAAAGCCATAGCTCCAACGATACCGATGAGCTTACAGTCTAATTTTTCTCTCGTGATCGTTAGAAGTTAAACATAAATTAGGCAAACAAAGCTTGCAAATAGCACGGACACGAAGAAACTTCTTCCACACCAACAATATATTTTTGTCAAGAGCAGCAATTATAGAAAATAATAAACGCTATAGAGTGACCTTTTTGAATGAAAGAACAGCTTCTGCCATTAAATTTGCACGGAAATGAATACTTCTGCAGAGAAACATGGTACGCACAAAGGCTTACAATGGAAAATCCTCGTCTAGTTAGCACCCAGGAACAAGAGGCAGGCATTTTGCTCAAATCGAAACTTAATTGGTAACGAAATAAAGCTCTGTAGCGTCGAGCACCACCCGTGCACCAGATTTGTATGGTCAATTTCCTGGCTCGAGAACAATGTACTTTGTTGGGGGAATACAAAAACCGAGCAGGAAGCGGTTGAATAATTCATGGAGTACGACTGTTTTATGAGGAGCATCTCAGAGCTCAGAAGAGTACAAAGCAAGACACGTGCAGCGAGTTTATAGTACAGTGTCCAACGAGTCTAGTGTGTGGACTGTGCTGCTAGTGCAGAGTACACACTGCTGATTTTGAAGCATGCGTACGGTGATCGTACTAGAGGGTTCTGTGTGTGGAATCTAACGAACCACGGCTCTAAAACATTTCTTTTGAAGAGTTTAGTGAAACTTTAAAGTCTAAAATACAAAGAACAGAGTGTGTAAGCGGTTACGCTTTAATGTGACTTGAGACGACATATTAGACAGTTTTGCGACCTCATGTAGAGAATGTGAAGGTCAGCAAGTGACAAGATGTTATGAAACGTGAGCGCAAAGTGTTATTCAAGGCTTGTTTGAACACGTCTGCAAGAGTTTGTCTTCCTTTACAAACTTTACGCGCACAATGTGACAGCAGTAGAATTTGCACTATAAGTGTCAGTTTTTGGAGGAAGGTTTTCGTATTGAGAACTGTCTCAAAGCTCCAAACACTAAAACGAGGTGATTCAAATATTTACGTGTTTTTCTCAGTTTAAGATTAATAATAATTAGTCATTCAAATAACGCGTGAACGAAGAAATGAAAATGGCAGCGATAGAAGTACGGAAAGTTTAAACGAACTTCCGTTCATAACTTGCGATCATCTGATAGAATATTTCGTTAAGAATATAATAAAATATTTACTCCTGACAAGTGGAATTAAATTCCAAAATTGAATGGATGAGTGTGACTACCAAAATGAAACAGACAACTTGACACAAAAACACTTGAGCTAACTCATGATCTAGCAAACCTATTTGTAAAACCGTAATCGCGAAGCGTTGAGTTCATAGTTAACATTCCATTTGCGTTTAGGAAATGAAGCGCAATATGAGAGCACCAATTAATAGAAGTTGCATTCACAGGCAACAGATGAGATCTGTGCAGATTAGTACATCAGGTGCTACAGTGTAGCAATTGTTCCTAATCAGCATTTAATGTCTAATGTGCAGCGGTGTGTGGTTGCACAGACACGAGGGGCTTAGAGGCCAGCTGGGTAAGTGGCCGGCATACCAAAGACGATCGTAACGCAGCTTCCTCCACCAAGAAACGAGTCTGGCCTCATAAAGACCTAAATTAACTAAGCCCAGAACACGCTTAACTGCTTATACATTCCGCTGTTGCAAGACGCACTTGTCTGGATTATTGAAGCAAACGAGAGAAAGCCTAAAAGATCTGCGCGTCCGTGCAGTTTGCCTGGCAGATGCAGGACTATGAACACATAAGAACGCTCCGAGCTTTACTAAGAAGTGATCCTAACAAATAACGTGCAGCGGATATAACACTTTCACAGACACACATGCTGAAACTTACACAAATATCTTCCCAATACTTCAATTTCTTTCGGTTGATTGTTGTCCTCTATTGCTGTAATAACTTCTTTTTTAAAATAAGAGATTCTGATGTTCTGAAGGATGAACTACTTTCAGAGGACACTTAAGACACACCCGTCTACGATGCATCGAGTTTTAGACCGCAATGTAACCTCTCTGTGCCTGCAAAGATACCAAATATTTTGACCACACAATCAGAACCTATACTTATGACCTATCTATATTCTATACGAAAGACTTATCTCTTAAAAAGCAAGATCAGCAGATCTGGGCAAACGTAGATCCGCGTAAACGCCAAATATAAACTATTTTCTACACATGAATATTCCCAGGTCAAAGAACATATACACCTTACATTTTTTTAATTATTTTAGTGCCAAAATTGACTATCATGCACTAACCAATGCATAAATTAAGAAAATGCATCCTCCGTATAAGGAGTTACAACTTGCATCCGAGGACCACCCAACATAAAATCAAGTACGTCTTCTAGTATAGTAGGGCCGACTCTCTCATGCCGAAATTATCATGTGCTGGGATGTAAAATTATTTTATGGTACCAGTGAGTCATTAGGAAGTTTATTAAAACAAGAAGAGCAATAGTCATGACATATCTCTTTATTAAGAAATGTTATATGTTACTCTATCTTTACATTCAGTAAATTTTGACACCTTTTATACCCTAAAAATAACACTATTAGTACTACATCCGTCAGAGGATTACGAGGCGAGCATTGTGGCATGCCCAAGTATCGTGTGAATGTTCTCTTAAATTACGTCATATCAATCATTATGATGTGAAACTGTAGAATTAATTGACTCTGGTTTACTTGAAAGTGAAGTAACAGCTAGTATCTTAACATAAATGCATGACCATTTTCATGCTGTTCCATCGAAATTCTACGAACGCAGATCAGGTAAGGCGTACATCTTTCATTTATCCCACCAGCTTTGTAACGATCACAACGTTTTTGATCGGTCAAATTCACTCGCTAGGCAGCAAACGGGGAATTGTCACTCACAGTCCCTGGTGTGGACTCACATTCTCATTCATGAATGTAAAAACCATCGCAGCAATGCGATCATTTTATTGCAACGCTCGAGCAGGCTGTGCTAAGCGCCGAGGCTGCTCTGCACCCCCCACCCAGCCTTGCGACAAAACGTTCCCGAGAGCTTCCAAAATTGACCCTCAATGGTTGAGTATCCCTACTTTTAAACTCGGGCGTCTTTTGCTGCCGTAGTGCAATGCAATTGACGTGTATCAATTTATATCGAAAAGGGATAAGCTGGTTGCCAGGAATGACAGTTGGTTCCATGACGTGTAGTGCGACAAGCAAAATAAGCATATTTTATAATATGACGATCGAAAAAACTGGTCATTGAGCTCGCATTATTGGAGGCAGGTCAGGCAGCTGCGACAATCGCGTCCGTAATGGCAAATTCCTATTTGGGTCGAGTTCCCGAATTTTGGGATATCGCAAAAAGGATACGGAACGCCTAAAGGTGTTTATCGCTGAACTTTTATCGTTAACAAAAAAGTCATGAAATGGAAATCCTCTGAAAAGATGAAATCAGTGAAGGAAAAATTAAAGAAGGCATAGGAAAAGATTTTTATGACATTGGCAAGAACAAATGAACTTTCCAGCCCTGGGAGTTGGCTCAGGACTACTTTCACGAACTTCATGCGAATGTATATGATATTTTCGAAAATGCTCGGTCTTCGCTTAAAGACGCATCAAGTTGGAATTGAATTGGGAATTGGAATTACAGGAGCCGATGGCGGGTCTGCTGCGCTATTTCTATACAAAACGGGACACTGAGGAGCGACCAGTTCAGCAATGGGCTGGTTAATGACCAAGACAATCATCTTCAGAATAAATACTACACTCTAACTAGCGCTCACGTCCGTCAAGTAGCGTGATTATAGTGTCAGACACGCAGCCAAACTTGGATTTCATTACTGTAAATGCACCGTACAACATAGCCTACCATAAATGAAGGGGAGTATTTTTATTTTATAATTTCTACACTCTGATATACAGTGTTTTGTCCTGTCATCTACATATCGACACAGGCAGATGCAGAATATTGTCGTGACGAGTACAGCTCATAAACCGGTCTAACAAATCAGAAAATGATACTACGGCCACCGTGTTTTGAAGGATTATGGAAGTTGCATCGAAATAAAAACAAAGGCACCACGTGTATGCGCTTTGTCAAGGCCTCGCCTTCTTGAACCAAGATACAGTTAAGTGAACGGTGACGCTTCATGGGAAATTAATTTGAGTTATACAAACTTTAACACCAGGCAAATACGTCGAAGACATAAATGAACACAAAATAACATATCGTGAAGGGTTCAAGACACAAATGAAGAATGAGAATTTTTGTAGGTAAGCCATCTATAGAATGAAGACAATTAAGAGGACAATTCTTCCTGACGCCACATGACTAATGGATGTCTTTTAGGAAATGGTCAGAGCAAACGACGAGCATGGTGAGCACTTCACGGAATCGTATGAATGATACACAAAATTCATTCTCAACAACATGAATAAAAAAGAAGTATTATATGATATAGTGCAAATAATAAGACCTTAAAGTTGCATTCAATTGTTATCTCGAGGTGGGTAACTAATGACCGTAACCTTATAGTATCAAATTTTAAATACATGCCTAACTCATTTGGAACAACAAATTGACTACCAACAGGAACTAGCAAAAAAAAATCCTAGCGTAACGGTACACAGTATGTGAAACTAATCTTAACAGAATATTCACATGAAGAGGCTTCAAAATAATAGTGAAACAGAGGGCCGGATAAAGGTTTAATGTTACGAAAGCAGCGACAAAATCCTTCGTATGAAGTACACAATCTTCAGTACAGCCACCACCTAAACACATCAGAACAATAGGTCGCTTCACTATAATACGAGTGTTATTACTCTGGCGAGGAAAAATGCTAGAGCACTCATCCTCTCCATAAAAATAAGTAAAGGCATAACGGGCGATCTTGCTGTCACCTCAGCACACTAAGGAATCCTGTTATTGAAGATTCTCTGCAGGCATTCAAAAGAGCAAGAAAAGAAGGGTTTTATCGCTGGTGGCCCCCTCGAGACTTAAGCCCGGAGCCGTCCATTGTTTTTGGGGAGCGTGAGGCTGTTGCAAGTGTCGCCCGCACGGCTCTTCAAGCAAAGAAACAGCCTTATCAGGCAAATTTACTCTCTGTGTGAACCTGACACCCAGGACACGCACGCTAAACTTACACCGCCTTCAAACGTGTCCTTCAAGCCGCACGAGACCGCACACAAACTCGTACCGGATCTCCGAATATCGAAAAGATTCGACAGTCAAGGAGGTGACGTCAAAAATACGAGCACTTACTGAAAAACACAGGAAATTTATACTGTCATTACAGCTAAGATCCAAGATTAAAGCATAATGCTGTTAAGAAAACATTTTACGAGTAAATATACTGAACAAATTGAACACGTATTTTGTACGTAAGGAGTACAATGTATTTCCATGCTATACTAAAGGAAGTACCCATTTTATGACCATGTATAAAGAAAGGGGGATTCCCAGTTCTGACACCGTGGTCTTTGACATCAACTTACAATACAGGGTGCGAGACCAGCGCACTTGTAGTGTCTGACAATTCAATGAGAATAAACACGAGAATCTCAATCCGGGAATCAAACTTGCTGAGCTTGAGTCTCTCTGTCAGCAGGACGCTTCACTTTATATTGGCTTCATTACGTTAATTAAAAGATTTTTTATATATTAAAATAGATGCCACATAAGACGTATCTAAATTACTGAATTAATTCACAGGACATTCTTTAAATTTAAACTAGGAAATGTTTCAATACAAAAACTGAAATTCGATTGTATTGTTAACCAACGTTTAGGTCCAAATTTAATCTTCAAACAATCATATGAAGAGGCCTAAAAGTAATTCGATAATACAGTCTGTACCACAGGGAATATTTGAGATGAAAACGAAACATATTACGTTCTTAGATTTTTTGCTTTATTTTGTGAAGTGATTTTGAGAATTTGAAAACTATTTCACGAGTAGTAACGCACTGTACATTCACACTTCAATTTTGGAGATGATGTACACTCATACAAATTACAATTACAAATTTGAAAATTAAAGACTTAATAATGCTACACCTTTGTAGCATTAATATTTTTATTACTAATAAATTGAATCTTAAATACTGAGGCAACAATTACTATCACAGAAGATTTCAATCATTAGGATAAGAAAATGCTGTCGATACTTGTGTCTTGAGTCAGAAACGCACAGAGCAGAAAACAGTCGAAATCAATACTTGTTCACAAATTATCAAGTTTGAATAACCAGTTCGCAACTCATTATCAGTTATCCAGTTAAAATTCATAAGCCACGATGTCGCCATCTACGTTATTTTTGGGTTGTGCTTATGTTTTTCGTACCATTTGAACAATACAAAGAAAGCGCTGGTCACTGTACCACTTCAAAACTACCAAACTACAATACAAGTGCGATTAAATAGCCATTTTTTCACTCCAATCGAATTTCAATGACTGGTTAGCGAGAAAATTAAATATTAAATGAGTCTTGAAATTAATGCTGTAAAAAAATATGAAGAATGAATCATAACCAGACAGCATCCCTCTCTGCTAAATATTAGAAAACAAGAACACAAGTAAGTGTCTGCATTTGCAACAGCTCTAACGAAGAATATAGCAACATGTACGACCCAACTTTACACACCGTTCTATTTATCCTTCACAAGCTCAGATCTTCTTCAGTAGTTACGAAAGTTCATCTTGACATTTACATGGACCCAAAGCGCTCCTTAGAGACATACATTTGAGTATTGTATTTCTATTGGTGTATCTTTGATGTCGATACTCGCCTTAATGACTTCAAAATTTGTTTTTTCATTCATTGCCCTGATGCTCCAAAGATTGGAATGTCTTTAGGCTCTAGTTTGTGTTATGCCTAATATTGTGTTGACGATCCGTTTCGCACAGAAGCTGCTTCATGAAAGCAAGGTTAGAATTATTTCCACGCACAACGATGTTCACAGGGCGAGTGAATCTCCAAACCAGGCAGAGAAAACCATAACAGAATGACACATGTATTTCACTAATTTGTGTTTGGTTCTTTAGGTGCGGCAAAGATATAGGACTAACACATGGTGAGCCTTTCCTACCTCATTTCGAACTCTGGTGGAACTCTCATCCTCAGTGGAGGAGTCTAAAAGCTCTCAGAAAACAATTCTTGACAGCTCCGCTGAGTGTGCTTTTTCTTTCTTTGCTCCTATTGCTTTTTCCGCAGTGATTAGATTTTGACCCTTGGTTTGACCTAATTTTATAACCGAAGTGCATGTAGACATGCACTTGCATCAGGACTTTGTAGAGTATTTGAAAACATTGGCATATTTTGATGCAATGATGACAATTCGAACATACCGTAAATTTTTGTGTTGAGAAGTTACACGGAAATCATAGTGTGCACCCTTCTTTAAATTTAAATACTGAAGTATTGAAGTATAAATTCCGTAATGAGGTTAATCACTGACTGGCAAAATTTAACGTTAAACTTTGGTGGGCACGCTGCATGAGGAAAGGTTGTTAGCATTACTGTACAGTACATCCCCAATAGAGAATTTAAATTCATTGTGGACCGCAGGGTTGAAACTTACTAATGAAACAGCACAATACGCACAGTAAGAAACGACAATAAAATGGTTTGGTAGCAAACTTTCAAAATCCAAAGAGCATTACATAAACAAACATACCAACAATTCTTCACGAATAAATACGAGACTCATAAGTTGTGCTAGCTTGCAAAAAGTAACAATGAATCACAATATGATTTTAATTAACGGTAAAAAAGTAATTATGGCTAAACAATTAATGATTTGAATCAGAATATCACGTGTTGATCAGAATTGTTCGATGGCATTGCAATGAGAAAGGGCGATCTCCTCATGTCTGGAGAACGAAGAGTAACAATTTTACGTGTTTTCATACATAAAAAAAATCCTTTAACCACTTTTGCTGTTCTAGGGGCTGAGGAGGGAAGAGCTTGCTTTTAAATATGATCACTAAGATACAACAAATAGCAAGTGTTGGTATTCATGTATTCGAGCAGCAGACAGCTATTGATGGCTGCCATGCAGCTCAGCTGCCCAGTTACAGACGTCGTCCTTCATGACACGCTTACCGACGCACCAACCGTTCTCAGCAAAAAAATGTTGCTCTGCAGTTTGAAAGTTCAGTGCTCATTATTAGTGCAGGTCAGCTGTCTTATTTTTTTTGCACTAAAAATAGCGAATACCTGCGTACGGATAAATTAAAAACGACCTAACTATAATTAATTGATGCTCTTTTCTACTTGATGAGAAACAAATCACGCTGTACAAGAACTAATTATGAAAATAGTTAACACACTGCGGTCTGAAGCCTCGAACACAAAATGCAAAGCACACGAAGAAACGCTAAGATTAACCAAAATTGGGTTGTCCAGAAATATCTAAATATATTTAACTACGTGATTTTTATACAATATGCGTAATGCATCAAGTACACTTTCATTATCTGATATTTTCTGACACGCTCGTAGCTATTGCGTATGGTTTGTTAGAGTCCGTAGCCTTCAGTGCTGAAGCGTTCCAGCGTATCAAATATAATGTGTCAATTAAAGACGACAGCACGTTACAAAGACCTATAATATTAACATTCTTGACGAAATAGTACGCTGACATTTGGAAGCTCATGTAATTTTTCAGGGAGAGTAAAAATGTAAATTTAAGTAAAATGAAGAGCTTTAGAAAACAATGTACAAATTACTGAAAATTATGAATGAATTGATTGAACCTAATGATACGATACCAGTAAAATTGGTAAAGGAAACTTACGGAAAGAAACGTACTAGAGGAAATCCATCAATATTGTGTAAGTGAAAAAATCTGAAGCCTGATTGAAATACAAGTAATGAGAGAAAAATTCGCAAGGCAACGCATCGGAGTGTAACATCAAGAACGAGAAACTAACGCAATTCTTCAGAATGCAACACTTCTTTTCAGAGGCTAACACATCAGATGGTAATATTTTGAATGATAGGGTAACACAAAAATAGCAACAGTAGACATCAAGGGCAACACAAAAATAGCAACAGTAGACATCAAGGGCAACAAAAAAGTAGCAACAGTATACATCAAAGGAAACACAAAAGTAGCAACAGTATACATCAAGGGTAACGTGTGAAATGGTAAAGCGATGCATCAAAAGACAGCCCTAACAAGGCTGGACGCATGCCAGCCGAGGGCATAAGACGCAGAGAAGGCCGACTTGCCAAGATTTGAAACAGGCGCCCTGAGTAGACAGGCCAAAAATACGGCTCAACCGAATTTTCTGATGTTATTGAGGCTTGCGATTTGGTGCAAGCGCTCCAGCTCCCCATAAAAAGAAACATGCGATCGTGTCCGTCAGTTCTGTAGCTGAGAGATCGGGACGTCTGATGAGTGCCCTTCCAGAGCCAAAAGAGCCATGGCGAGAAACGTTCGTGTCCTTCAAGCAGAATTAGCTTTGGAAGGAACGCCCTCGACTGGCTGACGTAGAGAAAACTGAAGACATTTCCTAATTTTTTATGTTAAAAGCATAATCCCATGAAAAGCATGGAATTCAGAGTAGAACTCTGAAATTACAATTGACTGGTAGTACCTACTACAGCAGCTACTCAATGGGCAGACCTAAGTTCAAGTCTGGATCACTGAGAACCATTGTTTAGACCCCAGTACCTCCTTTTAAAAATTGTAATTTAAAGTACATTACAAATTGAGTTTCATTACACAGTTATTTTGACGTACTTCAAATAAATATATTTGACGATACACCATAGTCACATATTAAGCTAAGATTATCGTCCAAACCTTCGAAACGTAGGAAATTGTGTTGCTGGACCTCCTTAAACAGTAATGGAGTGCCTCTGTACTACAGGAAAGACAAGTTTTAATTCCTCGACATTACGCAAGAAGTTTAAGGTCATGAGCGTAATCAATGTCCAGTTTATTCCGTTTAGAACATTCTTAGCTGCCGGAACAAGAAACGAAGTTTTTTTTTTTACTGTTCGTATTTACTTACAAACTCAAGGTTGTGTTCGTTATTGGTCCGCAAACAAATGATTGCAGGAAGGGCATTTAATTGAAAGAAAATAAAACATGTTGGTCGTTCTCATTTCGAGCGCAAGCTCGGACTTTCAAGAGTGCAGCGCTTCTGCTGATACAACTTTTAGAAGGACGCACTCCAATGATATGAATAAATACAGTGAACTATCATCGCTGGGAGTTCGTGTTAAATCGTACCAGTGTCGAGTTATGCTATTGTACTCTCAGAACAGTTAATGGGCGAAACTTTTACGATTCCCAACCATCAGGCCCGGCAGGTGTTAACTTTTGTTTATGATTCGTGAAATTCACTTCCTTGTGGAAAACAATTGTTAACACACAAAACTCTGTGCAGCCTATAACAGTGATTAAAACAGCTAAATCTTCCATGATTATTTAATCAGCTATATCCACAATCATTATGAATCCAGATGACTTTTATGATTATTAAGTAACATCCGTATGACTCACTTAACCAGAACGTTACACAGTTGGTGCCATATTGTCATACAAAGTGATTATTTGACAAAATCCCCCATTTTCAATGTAACGACTCTAATACAGCACTCCTGCACTGAAAGCGACTGCTTGCATGCAGGCAAATGGCAGGAATGTTTGCGATTCACCTTTCATTTTCTGCTCCGTTATTTGCATGCTAGCGTAGCAGCCACTAAATATCGGTAATTAAATTACTCTATTTACGTTTATACCAAATACGCAACTTGACTGGGACTGCTCAGAGCACAATAGTTTGATTTCTTAACCCTTACTGTCCAGAAAAATTGGGAGGTCACTAGTAATAAAGTCAAGAAATGCAATTGAATTTATAAAAGTGATGTTTGAAGGTATAGTAATTGTTAAATTAAATATTACTGCTATAAATACGAAGCATACAATAAGTAATGCCCATCATTCACACATTATTAGACGCATACTTGAAGAGTTCATGTTCGTATTCAAGCCTTGCTTTGGAATTTTTATTGCCTGTTCCCGGATGCCTAAACAAAGAGGGTCGTCGAAGCCATTGTCTAGTCAGCCAGATGAGATTGAGATGGCGGCACGGAAGTAAAATGAGTGCTTACTGCATAAGAGTAAACCATGTAATTTTATACATAATTATTTAGATTATTTTATTGAAGTCATTGAGTAACTTCCAACACTCGAAGACCTAATAGGATAAAGGTTGCACAAAAACATCATAAAATGTAATGAAAGACCTGAATCCCACTCTCTTCTGCAAAGGAAAACGGGAAATATCATCCGAAAAGAACGACAGCTTCCTTAGTTTGAAGGTTTAACAAAATCTACATCTGATTTTTGATCTCACGCGTCTTCTTGATTTTAGACTTCTGTCTTGCATGTTTCTCGCGTGACCATTTGTAGTGGAAATCAGTACTCATAGAAGGTACTGAAACGTAATCAAAAAAAATATTTAATCCTTGTATTGAGTTAACTTTATAAAAAAGTGACGGAGCTTGTGGTTCAATGTTACCACTTTATTCTATGGTATTTCGATTTTAACACTTCCCATCAAACAATTAAACATTTGATCAAAGACACCGTCGTACTTTTCTCGAGTAAAGCACAAAATATCAGCGAAATAAGCCGCAGGAGAAGTTCGATCTGCAGAAGTTCGCACGAGTCTCGGGTGTAAGCTATGCAGCAGAGCTGCTCAGGCATGCCTCTCCCTCTCTCGCCTTCAGCAGATTACGCTCCACTGAAAGCTGCGACACTCGAGCTCAAGAAGTTATCTTTCGGCTGGTTGATTCCAAGGACAATCGTAAAACCACAAAACCAATCATTAAAAAAGTAATTGCGTCTGGGTCATTGACTCTAATTGAGACACGAATAAAGTGTTGTTCCATTATTATTATTATAATTATTATCATCATTATTGAAAAAATCGTAAATTATTTCAGGACCGAATTTATAAGGTGCTGACAGAAGTAAGCGTACGTGCTTAGTTATAGCTGAAATATTTTTTAAGTACTCATCACACAAGCAACAGTAACATATGCATTTAAGCATCGTGATATTTCGGATAATTATAAAAAAAACTGCGAGAGCGTGATCTCATAATTCAAACCAATTGCGTAGTACACTCGGGAGCTTCTTTTTAAATTGCTCATACGATGCTTACACGAAATCAAGTATCTTCGACATGGCACGATTACCTCTTCTAAATATTTCTAACTTGACTCTTAAATCGGTTACTTCTAATAACTAGACAAACTCTCAGAACACAAGTTGAACACCATGAAAAGAACTCAACTATTGTGAGAATATTAATTAATTCAAACCAGCTTTTAAGACCCAGTTTCAAAGAGAAGATCCCCCAAATTTGGGTGGAACATCAAAGTCCATGAACACTTGAGGTACATCGGGATGTGCGACTTCCACTTTACTGGTCTGGGGCTACACTTCAAAGGCACGGACACTTGACTCAGAAGTATAGCCACTATTCTTCAGTGACTGCGAGGTCCAGTTCAGTATGAGCATGATCAGATTTGTAAGCACCTCGGCAGTACGAGAAGACTTGAGGGCTTGTGTCGCGTATCAGTAAGGCAGGGGATGAGAAAGAGTCACTCCGTTTTTACACCCTGAGCTCCGGCATCACCGCCATCACTCGGAGAGCAGCGCACTCGCGAACTGCGCTCGAGGCACGTCCGACCGCCATCACAGCAAGATTAAATTAACCTCAGAAGATCCTCATATAATGGAATTTCGGCACACCTGCAGCATGGCCTCGTGTGCACATATTCTCTCGGAATTTTCTACGAGTGTCATTAGCAAACAGAAGCTCATCCGCTTCAGAAGTGACTAGAAGCTTCCCAAATGAGTGGCTCGACATTCACTCTTTAGCCCGAGCAATATTCTTAAGTTAATTCAGTGAAACTTTCATTATTCTGAGCAGACGCATCAATTCTTTCACACGTTCGCCGACAATGACGATTGGGACATTCTATTTCTCCCTACCAACTGTTTTTATCTTATTTTATTGAAAGGAATTTTATATTCAGTTTATACTTTTCGCAGTCATAATTGATAAACATGTATTCTCTATTCCAATTAGTTATAGTGCCAGGCAAAATTACACATATTTTCCACTACGAGATAACTCGTAGTCGACAACAAACGTATTAAGCACTCAATCAAGCATTACATTCAGTGAAATATTAAAATTAGTGCCTGAATTTGGAGGTCGATGCAGAAATATTAACGATAGAATCATTAATGCTGTAGATATACTTTTCCTTGAGGGACATTCGTGCTGGTGATCAAGCGGGCAGAGAAGCCAGTACGATGACTGAGTGATTAATTCGTGCAAGTACGGAGTATGCAATATTTATGAATTTATACAATAGAATATGGCTACAGGAATGAAGAATCTTGTTCATTTTTTTGTTGCTACCCATGTCCCACGCCGTATACATGCAAGCCAAGTAATAGAAGCGAGTTGTCTCGAGCTCTTACGTACAGACAATAATCTCTAGATGACGAAGAGACTAAGTAGGGAAATGACCGGAAATATAATTTACAGTAAGTGAAAGGCTCGTAATAACAATTATTTTTGGAAAAAAAATTGATCGCTATTACTGAACTGTTCCTAGATACGATCCAGATGGAAAGCCGAAAAATACAACTTCAGTATTAACAGCAATAACTATTGCGACTTGTTCTAGTCTCCCTTAAAAATCCGCCTGTGTCTAGCTGCACACATCATCCAGCTCTGTACACACTTGGGAGCACACAAGCATCACCACCGTCTTACTACCGCTAATTTTATATGGTGAAAGTGTACCTACTCGAGCAGACTTGAGTTGCAGGCATAACGGGGCTCCGGCAGCTGCAACTACGGAAATAATAGCAACACCAAAACCACAAAATAAGAGCAGGAAAAGCAGCTGCCACTCTGGGACCCGTGGACAGACAGTAGCAGCTCTGATGTCGTTTATCAAAGACTCTCCTGCAGTTCTCCAGAGACGGGCCTCTTGGAATCAGTGAAGTAATGCGAACATTCCACTGATTCCAGAACTCGAGAACTAAAACAGAGACCCTAGTAAATCCTGCACTCGGAGTCGTGATACAGGCAGGCACTGAGACATGCGAGCTGTTCTAGAATAATTACTAACATATAGTATTCTCAACTGCAAGAACAGAAGTAATATTAAGGAATTGCGTATGTGATAGTAAACAGTGAGTCAGTAAAGTTGCAGAGTAACATTATAAAAATTTATATAATTACTGATTTACAATGTTAAGGAACTTATGAGTTATATGAAATTTGCACAAGTAAAGCATCTATAAATATTTATTATGAAATAACCTCTATCTTACGAATTAGCGTAAAAATATTCACAAAAGGGAAATGAGATTTCAACAGCCGGTAAAAATGTTGTATGTCGTCATATGAAAATTACTACCAATTCTGTATTACCAAAATTTTTTAAATTCCCCTTCGTTTCACGAAACAAGAATGTTTCAAATATCAGCCGAGATTTTCTTCCAATATGCAACGAAACTATGTTCTAATCCCTCAGATTTGGAAGCTACTGTTCTCCAACTTGAATTTTGAACACGTTCCAAAACTTTCCAGTGGATTAAAGTCGGCAAATTAGCTAGCTCATTGAACCCCACAAATAAGCACCCGATTGAGCCACTTGATCGCTTGCCTTGGTCCGAGTTTTGGGTCGCTGTCTTGTTGAAACACGCGTCTTCTTGACTTCAGTCATCTGCAGAGTTACACAGATTATGTTCTAAAATTTTACAGTAAATCTGGGATGGCATTTTTATTTTTGCCACAAGGTTTCCATCATTAGCAACAGAAATCAAAGATTTTCCCTCTATCTGATTTTAAGATTTATAACTTTCAATAAATTCTTAAACAGCTTATAAACATCTGTCTCGTTCATAATTTTTTTTAAAGTAACTTGTTTCATAAAGAAACGGTTTCGCTTATACGTTAATAGTCCTGTAAGCTCACCATCAGAAAGAACCTCAAAACGCATATAAGCAATAGTCTGAGAATAATGAACAACAATGCATATTTAATTACAAAAAAATTAAATAATTTAGATTCGTCCATAGAAACCGAGCAATCAACAGCTTTAACCTTCGGCATATCGGGGTTAAAGATGACAAAAGATGTTGTCGCAGAAAATATTCAATCTAAGTTCTTGAGCATAAAACGTAGCCAAAACCCAGATTTCCAAAAGTTTCAGAAAAATTAATCAACAAAATGAATGAAATATTTTTTATTGACGAGTTTAATATCCTTAAGGACCATGTTGCGGTAGCCATTTACAGTTGAACCACATGAACGTAAACCGTTTACGACTGGCGCTGAACCAATAATAACAAAATATACCCTGTCAATAACATCAACAGAATGAGAAATACTTCATAATCTCTAGGACAAAATAATTTGCAGTAAAACATGGACAGACACTGAGTTGTTACCTTTAAAAATTAATACGCAAAAATAATACTGAAAAATTAACAACGAATTGAAAAGGATCATTCGACTTTTCAAAGCCAGTCCCAAACACTTTCGCTCTTCACAATTAAATACCAAAATCTTTTTTGCAGCTCAATAAACAAAACTAAAGTTCACATTTATACTGTAAATCGAATACCAATATCTAAGTAAGACCTCCAATGAATGGCATGGATGCAGAAAGACATGATAGCAGCCATGTTTCATCGCCCTGCCTCTTTATTTTCAAATGAATGACCCAGCTCTGAGTATTACTAAGCTTAGGAATTTCACAATCACACATAATCCGTTGCAGCTGCTAATTAAACAAACGAGGGTACAGTTTACGACCTCACAATATTATAAGCAAATAAACTACCTCGGGCGTCCAGCAGTGAAAGTAAGCACAAGAGAAAGACTAAGTTGCTGAGTAAAACTAAGCACCATTTCTGTTTCAATGAGTAAATTAAAGTATGAAGTACAGGTCGTTTCTTGTCCTGGTTCCATGAGGAAAGAATATCACGAAATATAAATTACATCCTTAGCATTTGACAACTAAATGTGTAGAACTCGACTATAAAATAAACGAAAGTAGCAAAACTTATTGGAACAGGGAAAATAATGAAAAACAAAACATTTTCATTATTAAATGCCTACTTGTTCTGCACGCTATAAAGTTACTAGTGAGAATATCAACGTTAACAATAATAATCATTGATCCGTTTGAACTGTAATTACACGTAGGTAACAGCGTCAAATCCTTTGAAAGCTCTATAATCCTTATTGGAGAACGCTTTCAAGATCCAGCACAATAAGAATTATTGCTTTTAAATCTCACGAATTACAATGATTAAGCCTTATTGTCGGGAGGTTAAATTGTGTCAAACAGTTTAGAGTTAACAACGTGCATACAGTGCTGCCTGTTTACACGACATGGCCAAGGCAAATGAGAAGTTGAGCAAAAAATGCTTGAATAATTGCTCAAGTTTACCTGAATGATGAATTCTCGTCTGTGCTGTAAGGCGCACAATTAACAAAAAACAACAATTAAGTTTATCTCGTAATAGTGGTAAGTAAATAAAGTTAGTAGCGCATAACATATAAGCGTTGCAAGCATGAAATGTCTTAGGAAAATATTCATATCCAGCAGGACACAGCGCCTTAAAACAGATTCACTTCACAGTAACAAGGTGATTATACTCAAAAACGAACTAGGAATAAGTATGATTGCACAATTTTTTTTCGCACTAAAGTAGTCAAAATGGTAAGTATGCATTAATGAAGAGAACGCATTTGTTTTGTTACAATTATTGAAAAAGAACAAACAATTTTCCCAACTTCCATGATATTGAGTTGCACAGTTTTGCTTATGTAAATTATTCCTCATCGAAATATTTTGAGATTGCAATCATGATTCAGCATGAACTTTATGAACTTGAACCTAAATTATTCTGGCCTTAGAAACAACACCATATAGTTTTGTCATTGCTCTCAATTAGTCGTTGTTGACATACATTTTTAGTAATTCCCTTTAATAAACAATTGTTATCAAAGAAATAGAATAATGCTGAGCTACTTCTGAAAAAACATAAAAAATATAATAAATATAATAAAACTAAACGTATTCGAACTCTACAACACCGATTTCTTCGATGAAACAGATACTCATTTAAGACTAGAATTCACAGTTTCAAAAGATACGGAAGATTTTTCCGTATGAGATTGAAGACTTTAACAATTCAAATTTCTCATACTTCTTTTTCAAAATAATAAGAGTTCGGTTATATGCCATGCAGTTAGCATTGGGTCACAACAGTTGCCCATAGTCACTTCGGGTTGCGACCACCACGACCGCTCAGCACCATATCCACCAAGCTGCGGCTGGTGTGTTGGTTGTTTGTTCACGGATCCATAACAGGTCTACGCAGGACTGGGCCACTAATCTTCTGGAAGTGAGGTGCCCAGAGCAGGCTGGATCACCGGTATGTGCTAGTCCAGACTGCGAGTCGTCAAGGGTCAAGCTCGCGTATATTGTACCGTATCTGAGGGCGACACGTAATCTGATTTCAGTTGAGCGTTTGGAACGCACGGAAGTGAAATTCTTGTCAGTCAGGAATCTTGCAAGTACCATGACAATATAGATGAAGACATACGCCGACTGTAATATAATCGTATCTATACCGTGGTAATTTTCAAGATATAAAATGCAGAGATAAGGAATATTTATTTAAAAGCATGGTAACACATCTCTTACTAACATGAGGGTGATCGAAAATGAAGTCTTCAAGGAAGATATTGTGAGCACTAAAATCAAGGATTTCTGAATCACATATGTATATAATTAATTTAGGAAAATTATATACCGCCAAGGTTTAAAGATCAGTTCAACTCTCATCTCATACGTTATCTATACTCGCTTGGAATATATTGTAGCCGATGCTTAGACTTTTACTTGAAGAAGTAAAAAGCACAAAGTTTCGAGCAGCGGTAGTTTTTAGATCCAGATATTGCGGGCACGAGACATGTGCTATTCCACAAACTTCTCAAAAAGTTATCAAACACGAATAGTAATGTTCTAGATTTCTTTTACCCCTCAACTTCCAACGTATCTCAAGAGAACAAGAAAAATAGCAGCCGCGGCTGTGTCCTGTCCACCCTTATAAAATGGTAATGATGTTGAGGGCCAAATGTTTCACGTCGTGTTCACGCAGCATACATGCCACAAGATCGAAATTTTATCGAACTAATTAAGAAAAACATCTGAACGCAGACTCCTGAATAAAAGGAGAAACTTTTTAGTAACAACGCGTAAAATGTGAAGCAAACACAGGTAGGCGGAGAACACACTTTTCATTGATTCCAATAAATAAAACATGCTGAGGCAAGATCATCATTTATTAATGTAATTAAAAGGTTTTTATTCTCAATACTCGTAATTAGAATGAGTCGAAGCATTGTATCAGAAAGAGTCAGCCATATTCGTGATATACTGTAAGTACAGTGTAGAAACGCTGTCCAAAAATATTTGTTATGAGCTGGTACTGTATTGGTCATTTCTCAGTAAAATTTATAGTACAACCACCATCAGATATCGACACAGATTCAAAATGTAGTATACAAGTCAGCTTTAATTTTGGTTCCGTTTATTATTAAAACTTCAAATTAAAATGTATATAAAATACATCATGAAAATTAATTTACACGGCTAAGTTCATTAGACAATCTATGAAAAATAAAAAATTGAAATTAGGATAATGCAAATAATAATTATTCGTAATAATATAAAGGTAAAATATTAAAGCCAAAAGGACATGGGCATGAATAAAGCTCGTACACAATTGAGATCATGAGTACACAAATGGTGTAGCTGGTATCCCGCGAGTTTAGTTCGCCACAAAATTGAATCATGAATGATTTTTATCCAACTAGCCGATGTAAATAGAAATATGTTCACTCTTTTCGGCTAAAATGAAGTCTCGCAGTTTTTGGCTTATAATTTTTAAAGTATGAAAAAAAGTTAATTTACAAAACAAAAATTTGAGGATTTCATGCTCATATATTTTTTAAAAGTAAAATAATTTTGATTTGCCTAAGCATGGATATATATGTACAGGTTGCAGCAATATATTTTCGTTTTTTGAAAGGAAGTTTCTTCTAAAAAAGGAAGTTATATTGCTGCACCTTGTACTACCTATCAAGCGCACAATTTTTAAGGCTATCAGACGCACTTTATTCTACACGCGTCATTTGCCTAATGAATTATATTTTTAGATAATATTGTCATTATAGAACTATCTACTATTTTATAGTCAGGTTAAGTCCCCTTTCAACTGAGGTAAGGCAATGATCACAGAGTAATCAATGGAATTCATGTTTATTGGCGTAGCTTGGTGCAGCTGGCAACATTGGCTAGCGTATGCGTCTCGGAAAGACGTTCCGATGAAGTGAAAAGATGAATGAAATTTTCCACGAAGACATTCGAGCAAGAGGCCGCTAGCAAAAATACCGTGATGTAGATTGGAAGATCCCGACGAGGGGAAGAAAAGGAGGAATGGGAAACGGAAAAAGGGAGCGACAACCAACAAGACAGGCATTCATGCTAATTGTTCAGGAGATGAATTTTTGAAATCATATCGCATCTTGACGAAAAAACTAAAAAAAAGAAGAGAATTGACATTTAAAAAAACGAATTCCTTAATAGTGATTGGATTTAACCCTGTATATTGAACCCGACTTTCTGGCGTTTTCTACACCGTAAAAGTAAACTCAATCGATAGAAGTTTTTCGAATGTAGAACCTTTATTGAAATTCAGCAAGAAAATCATTACACAAATCATGGAATATTGAAACCATTTAGTAGTTTAAAAGGATGAAGTTTATGTTAGGAAGATATTTGATTCCAAAATTAGTTGAGTAAAGAGGTATTTTTAAAAACAATTTTTTAGCATTAAATAGATGTCCGGCGTCCAACATAAAGGCTGCTGCAGGTTCAGCATTTCCAGTTCAGCGTAAAAAATTCAGAAATTCGACAGGAAAACTGGCAGGCGTTGGGACGTCGGACGCTGTGTTGGTTGTAATTCATTTAGCTCTGCAAATACGCATCAATTCATCGCGACATCGAGAAACAGAATAAATACCACTGGCTAAGGATTTGAAATGGATTTTAGCTCATACCTTTAAAATACATCTGACATTTATAAAGAGAGTTCTTCGTGCAAGACAGGACCTGAGAATATATCGCAACAGTTATTAGTAAAGTACAAGTGCAGACACGGATAGAACTGAAATGCTCCCAGAACGTTGTGAAACTCACGTCGATTTATAGCCCTTGTTCATCATGAATACTATACGGCTCCCTTAACTCCACACTCATAATTGCTACCTTCAATAACTCTATTTTGAGTTTGACTAGAGACAGTAATAGGTTAATGAACATTCATTAATTAGCGAACTGACACTAAGCACATTCTAAGCAACAATCATCGTCNATATATATATATATATATATATATAGCCCTAATGTTCGAGGTCAGAAGTTCAGATAAAAGTACGTACTTTTAAGCAAGAATATGAGGTGCACTGGTCATAGGCTGACAATTTAATGCATATTTAGACATTATCTCCTGTTCTAGTAGTGAGTATATCTCCATATACTTCACCATACATTTTTACACTCTCGTAGCATGTCAAAAAACTGAATCACTCAAGACCGAAAATTGCAGGGCAGCGTTAGTCAAAATATTTTATTATTGCACGTGGGTAAACGAAGTCTGAGTGTAGCAGTAGTAGGTCTAGAAAGACCACTAGACATGCGCCTCTACAGGGTTGTGGAGCGCTTCAAAATAGCAGTCGCCTATGACTGCAACCTAGGGCTGTGGCAGGACAACATTCAGGTGAGACTGCAACTCGAGAACAGTGCGTAAGGCGAGCTCCACGTCCCCAGGTGGCGCATTTTCAGTCGCCTAAAGGTCATGCTTGCATGCAGCAACTCAGGAGCAAGAGAGAGAGAGGTAAGCTTTATTTATAGTTAAGACGACCGAGAAATGTCAGCCTCTCTTGGCTGAGAATTCGTTTATATTGCGACCTCACTTTCGGTGAGACGTCTGCACCGCGTTCAATTTGGTTTCAGTCGAAATTTATTATTCAATTCATTGCAAAAAGCCAATTTCTTTTTCGTGGGTTTGAAAATAAATGAGTCTATCATAATGAAAAACAGGCTACAGTGTCATGCTTCTAAAACAAAAAAGAAAATCACAAGTAATACTTAGCAGTAGAGTTTTTATGAACTTGTTGAAATGTTTCTACTTATCAACATTCACTTCACAAATTTGACTATTCGGCAAAATATTATTATTCAAAAACTCGTATAAAGTTCAGATTGCAATGAAGCGAGAAGACAAAGTTCCCCCATTGAGTTCTTAACTTTATGTAGTTCATACAACTCGCATCACAAAACCCGAACTGAAAATTTTATTTTTCAGTTTCTAGAAGGTGCATCCTGGGCTCTTTGCAAAGAACGCAAGCTGAATTCTGTTATTTACATGGTATGGTCTGTTCCTTTCAGTATTATGGACAAAGTTTGATGTTTGCGAGCAGCGTACAACGAATGATGCACTCAGTTGATGGCAGCGTATACGAGGGTCAGGGGAGCTAGAGATTGTGGTTGAGTACTGCAGAGCTGGAAATATAATCTAAAACAATCTCATTAAAATGTGAAATTTGAATACAAAGAAAATCGAGTAAGGCTAAGAAATAGCCAAGCGCTATCAATGGAAAAATGAACGAATAATTAACTCATAAAACAGCAAACAAAATACTTTCGTAGGAGAAATGTGATGAGGGTAAAATAGAAATACCAATTCGTAATTTTTTCACTGGAATTACTGAATCATGTTTGATATCCGGTACAGTCCCTTGGTCGTTAAGCACTGTTCCAGTACGGTACCCTATGTCAAGGCTATGCCTGCGCTTATACATGGGGTGTCTTATATAATTTGAAAATACATAAAATTACCACCGTGTATATCATGGGCTTAGCGTCTGTATTTCGGGTAGCGAGAGAGAAAAAGCTCCAGTACTGAATTATTGGTTTCTTAAAGTGAAAGTATTGATAATCAAAATGTTGTTAATGCGTCAAAGTCCATCAAATCCTGTGTCAAGCACGTCACAGGGCATTGCAATCCTGTGTCAAGCACGTCATAGGGCATTGCAATCCTGTGTCAAGCACGTCATAGGGCATTGCAATCCTGTGTCAAGCACGTCATAGGGCATTGCAATCCTGTGTCAAGCACGTCATAGGGCATTGCAATCCTGTGTCAAGCATGTCATAGGGCATTGCAATCTCCTGCAAAGTACTGAGCAAAGCATATGTCAAAAAACGTAAACTGAAATAGAATGAGGCAAAAACTTGAAAATACATTTCATATTATTCATCATTACTGAAAAATTGAACGAAAATACGCAAAGAACTAAAATCAAGTAGTTTCACGATAGCATGTGATCACATAGAAGGTACAACAGTGGCACACTTATTTGCTCAAAATGTGTCAACTCTAGCGGGACTAAATGATCTGCATCAAGCAAAATAGGGGTCTTTTTCTTGGCAGCTAGAGTGTAAAAAATAGACAAAGTTTCCGTTGGCAGTTTGGTAAACAAAGTTACGCCCACTTACTTCAGTTAACTTTGTTTGATTTAGGAGTTTCTTCTTAATCCTTTATTTGCCCACCAACTGTGACTTTTTCTCGTCTTTAAATTACACTGCATGGGCAATTATATGATGGTAAATTTAGAACCAAATGATAATGCTGCGTATTAGATCTAATACCTAAT